>JANHAO010010170.1:0-17864 GCA_026873985.1 Saraca asoca
ATCATTCTCATATCAAGCCTCAAAGAGCTTTCAAATATTCAATCATTCCATTCTCATAATGGATATCTCATCAATTTCATATTAATATATTTTATCATCATTCATAACATTGTGTATCATTCCATGTCATGCATGAGCTTTTCACCATATAATCACTTAGAGTATTTGCAATTCTAATAGCAATCATTTCATCACATCATCACATATTTTTCAATATCTCATGTACATTATCAAACTTTGTACCATACTATTACTCAAAGTAATTGCATTTCCACAATCACACTTGTTCATCATTTGTGATCCCATATTTCATGGGGAATTTTTAAGCATCTTAACAGCATCATTTCTCATCACATTATCACATCATCTATCATTCATATATATATTTTACTATCTTTATCACATATATCACATATCATTGCCATTATATATCACGTGCCATTTTTTAAAGAATATTCAAACTTAAACCTTGTTAATAATTATATGGATCCTATTATTATAACAAGTATCATGATCATTTTCTTATTACCCACATATAGACCATCATTTCATTACTTTCTCAAACACACATTTTCTATCACACTCTCTTTATGATTATCCATATTGCTTCCATAACATTTATGTTTAAACAGTTACTAGGTTAATTAGTATTAACTTGGAAATTACTCATTCAAGACTTTTCATCTATTTTATTCAACTTAATTGCATCTCATGTAAGTTTAGATCCAAAGAACTAAAATTGTTTTTAAAGAGAAATGAGTTTGAACCAAAAAAAGTGGAAAAATTTTGAAGGTGTCACTAGAATCGCAAGTAGAATTAGGTTTGAAATTCGAGCAGAATCATGATCAAAATTGCTAAAGAAATTTAATTGAAAATGCAAGTCTACTCACTAAATTTTAAAACTTTTGGGAAGTCCAAATTTAAACATGATCCGAATCATGGTCAAAATCAGAAAATAAAGTAGGAAATATCGATCCAAATCATAAAAATTTAGTTCAAAATTCAAGTTGAATCATATGAGCAAAAGTGCTAGGTTTTCACGAGCATGATCGTGGGTTTAGTTCAAAAAGCTACGATTCGACTATCACAAGTAGATATTACGTGACAACAATAGAAAAATAGGGAAAGCAACTTTATATTCAACCTTCTCTTAAGAATCTTTATTGCAACATGTTTTGAAGTTTAAATAAGCTTATAACTTAGCTATTTCCATGACAAACTAAACAACATCTTAACAAATCCATTCAACATCAAATTTGGCCACACAATCATAAAAAACTAATCTTATCCATTTGCACCAACTAATTAACAAATCACACACAAGAACATATCATAATTCATAAGAAAGGTAAGGATTACTCACCTTTGCTACTAGAAACAATTATATTAAACAGATCTCACAAACATCTTCAATATTCTTCAAGAACATAAAAGAAGAGCTTATCAGCTTTCAAATTTTCCAAGGATTTTTCCTCTTCAACTAATTGTCTATGATTAGATTATAATTCCATGTAATAGAAACAAGCTATATCTAAAAGATTCAAACTTTAAAACACCATAAAAAATCAAATTGATTCATGGTTTAAATAGTAAAGTGAATAGTGACAAAAATATCATAACTCAACTTTTACTACATGAATCAACAAGATTTTATTATCAAATTGAAGAGGAAGAAGGAATCAATTATAAAAATTTAAGAAATTATCATAGAAGAATGAAAGATCACCTAAAGAGAGGAAAAGAGCTTGTAGAGAGAGAGTGTGTGAACTTGAAGAAAAAGACAATGGTAGCAGAAAGCAACTAGAAAGACTTAATACAAAAGAAAGGGAACTAACTTTAGGAAGGCAAAATTGGAAAAGCAAATTTTGAGTCAACTTCCTTTGACTTATTCCTTAACAAGTTTTATAATTTTTTTTTCTTATTTCATGATTTTTCTAATTTCTTCACTTAAAGTTCAAAATTGATATGCTCATCGATAGCCAGCAGTCCTAAAATTTTGATACAAATTAGTTAAATTAATTATCTTTGTAATGAATATAAGTCTAGACCCACTAGGCACTCGTAGTTCTCATTTTAATCTTTCTAAAGTTTTTCTGAATATTAAATTTTTAAAACACAAATTTTGCTCTATGAACATCTGCATTAAGAACTTCCACTTTTTGAAAATTTCTATCATTCATAAAATCTTTTCCACTATGTTTGAGCAATTTGTATTCCAAAATTTACAATTTCAAATTCTTGAACTTTTCAAAGTTATCCCTTTCAAATTTCTCTAAAAAGCCATTTTATTACCAAAACTCAGTTTAAAAAATTTGAGGATGTTACAAAATGGGAAGTTGACTTGATTTTTCCCATTTTGCCTCTTAAGGTCAGTTGCCATTTCCTTCAACCCATCTCCTAGTTGCGCCCATGCAACCTATACTTATATTCCTTCTTCATAAGCAATCTTTCTTTCTCTCCATTCACTTTCTCTCTCTCCTTAAATCAGTCACTCAACTCTTCTTATTATTTTCTTTTATTTTTATTATTGATTCATCTCTTCTTCCTCTTTAATTCGATACTAAAATCACATAGATTCATTAAGCATAACCTAGGATAAGAATTTTTAAAGCTCATAGTCACTATTCATGACACTGTTCAACATATGAACTTATTCAAAATTTTATTGTTTTTAGAGTTTGAATCTTATATATTTAGCTTGTTTCTTTATAATGAAACCATAATCCAAATATATTTGAACTTTTGTGGGAAGAAAAATCTTGAAATAGCTAAGAAGCTAATATGTTCTTCTTTTTATATATTAAGAGTATTGAAGATTTTTTATTGGATCAATTGAGTTTTTGTGTTACCAGTCCATATTTGAGTAATTATTACCATTCTTATGAATTATAGTGGATCTGTTGCCTATGATATACTAAATCATGGTGCAAGTTGAGGAAAATAGGTATTTATGATTTTATGACTAAGTTTGAGTGGAATGGATTTGTTGATGTAATGGTTAGATTTTTGTTGAAATAGCTGAAACTCTCCAAAACATGTAGTGTTGAATTCCTAGGATGTGGTGTGAGATTGGAAGTTATTTCCCTTGCTTTTCCACTATTTTCCTATAAACCCAGATCATGAGATTTGAATCACAACTTTTACACTTAACCTATGATCATGCTCATAGAAATCTATCATTTTTGTTCTTAAGATTCGAATCGAGATTTTAACTAAATCCGTGTGATTTGAATGGAACCTTCCTACTCTATTTTTCTGATTGTAATCATGATTCTGATCATATTTGAATTTAGACTTCTTAAGAGATTACAAGTTTTACTGAGCAGACTTGTATCTACAATTGATTTTCCCTCGAGTCATCTTGATCATAATTCTAACCGCACCCCTAGAAATTTTCACATTTTTTGACTTAATTCTAATTTTTCCTAAGATATTTCCTATTCCCTTTGGTCTAATCTAATATTAACTCTAACTAGTTGTAAATAATAATTAAGAAAACTTAAATAAGTAACTTGTAAGCCAATATGAATAAACATAATAAATGTCTATACATTAATATTATTGTAGTAATCCTAGTTGCTAATATGTTAATGGAACGAGAAATATATGGTTGAAATAATGATTGAATAAGAATGTTATGATACAGTTGTTGTGAATGATATTGTTTTGAAGTTGGTAATTTCCTATGAGATATGAGATGGTATGTGGTATATGAGGAATAATGATAATGAGATTATGATGGAAATGTGTCTTATATGATATAACTATTATGAGCATGTCATCATTGACAGCTTGAATAGTTCTTATGAGACTTGAAATATGATTGATGGAATATGATGGGGAAAAAGAATCAGATTCTAGATCTATATTCTCTAATATGATGAACAGTATAAGGTTAGGATTGTGTGGAAGAAGGTTGTATCAAAGTGACAAGGAAATTTATTATTTTTATGCATTTTACTTTTACCTACTTTATTATTTTATGGAATGTTGAGATGTGATATAATGTTATTAAATAACATAATGAATAAGAATGGTGGCTTAAGGCCCTGAGAACTTTGATTCGGTATAATGTGCTATGTAGAAGGTGATATAAAACCATTTAGAGGTGAGTCTCTGAAACCTAACAACTTATTTACAAGATTAGGTATGAGATATAATTGCTTGGTTATGATGTTGATGCATAAATATGTTGTTTTTGTTAAATAAATTCATAAGTTTTGTACAAATTTATCTTACTAAACTACAGACTCGCTCTTCTGTGAAATTTTTTTTCTTCAGATTTTCAAGAAATAACAGCTATACCTACCTCTAAAAAGTAAGATGAATAGCAAACAAACCAATGGAGATTACTATTGATATTTTGGCTGCCACGATAGATAGTCTACTAGGTATGTATGAGATTAGGGTTCATTATATAGTAATTCTGAATCTAGTTGACTGTGTTGTTTTATTCGAGGTGGAAATCAGTCCTCTGCAACTCCCAAATGTATTGTTGATGATGGCCCTTGGATGGTTCAATCCTTAAGGGATCTATCATCTTTTTTCTTTCTTTTTTTTTTTTTACTAACCTTTTGAAACATGTAAATGGCATGGCCATAGAGTCTTTAAGGATATAGTTAGTCTAACCTATACTTCTAATCCTTGACAAGTTATAGGTTAAACTATCTTTTGTTTCACTTTGTCATTGAAAGGATATATAGGGTCTTAAAGAATGATGACTCATAGAACTAGCTAGTGAAATTTATGCAAGGTTTGGAAAATTGCTGGATAACCATGAATATTGTTATTTAATGGACATGTGTCTTAATGGGTGATGTCCTTGTACATTATGAAAGCTGGAATATATCGAAGTGACTTTCTACTACATGAGTTTCTAATTTGTCAATTAAATAAATAAGCTTGAGTAAATTGTTTAAAGTAAATTGAACTAGGTGCGAGTGCAAATGAACAAATAAAAAAAACCATAGATTGGTGTTAATTAATTGGGAAATTAATATTCACATCGGTCATAACTAAAAAATTAGGCCATGACAAATTACTTGGAAAATTACCTAATAAAAATTCAACTACAATTAGCAAAATTAATTGGATCAAATTTTTTAAAATAATATTCATAATGATTAAAATCTATTACTAACATCTTTTTATCAATACTTATTTAATGATATCTTCATATTTTTATTTGTTAAATATATTTATGAAAATTTATACACGAAAGTATATAGTGAATTATGACAGTAGCTATTTGTGGCTACAAACTAGATTTTAGATAAATATATTAATTTGGAGGATAAAATTATCATTCAGTAAATTTTTTTTCTCACTTTCCTATCCAAACCAACAAAGGAAAATCATTTTTTTTCTTTTTTTTCTTTCCTTTTTTTTACCTACTCAACCAAGCAAGAAAAGAGAAAATTCTTTTCTTCTTACTTTCTTTCTTTTCATTTTCTTCCCTTTGTTTTTTCCTTGTATCCAAGCAATATGGTTTCTAGGTTGGCCTTTAATTTTGAGACTTCCACTAATGGTGTGGATGGAGAGATGAAAGTAGAGGTTATTTGCACTATTTATGTAGTTTAGAGGTTAATTACTTGCTTTGAATGTTAGACGATAAATCACACATGATCCAAATGTTTCAACAATAACATGAGTCTTTACTCTCAATCAATACATGAAAGATAATTGTCAATTTTGTTATCCGTTTGTCAGTTTTATGGAACCCGCATACATTAAAAAACTCATTTTTTAATTTTTAAGACATTAAAAATCACAAAAATTGATAATTGATCTCTATTTATTAGATAAAATAAGAATATATGTAATAGTTAAAGCATACAAGAACTTCTGCCCTAAACATTATTAATCCCAAGGCTCTACATAATTAGTTTTAATGATGACAAATGACAAATGATGAATATATATGTTCAAATAACAATGCATGTCTTTATGCTATATCATATACAATGTGCTTAGTGTGTTGTCATTTACAAGTTTTAATAGGCATGCTATGTTGTGATTAATGAATATATATGATAAGATCATAACGCATGCTCTTATACCATTTATTTCAGTTATATATCTAAATCATGTATTATAATAAATTATATTGGACTAACTATATAGATTGCAAAGTTTATGTTTTTTTTTTTTTAGTATTGTCTAAAGAAGAGATGTGAGCATTGGAATCAAGTGTTGATTATTCTTGTCAAGCTCATTTCTAGAAGAAAGTCAAGAAAGAAAAGTTGTTCCAAGTTTTGAAAATTTAAAAGATTGAAACTTTGGATGCTTGAATGTTTTTAAGAAAAGCCTTAAGTCTTCATTGGCTATATATTCTTTTAGGCTTAGACTTTCTTTTTATATAGAATTTTTCATAATTTGGAGCTGAATCTTATTTTATAAATTCTTAGCTTACTTTATCATATTTTTGGTTAGCCTTGATTTCAATTGATGAAATCTTTGTAAAGTCTTTACTTTAGTTAAAATGTAAATGTATTGGATTATTTGAATTTAGCTCCTTTTTTTATATAACTTTTGGAAAGTTTGCCTCAAGATTTTGTTCAAAAATCATTTGAAATGTTTTTACCAAAAACATTCCAAGGTGTTCTTATATGATTTATTAAATTGTTTAAACTTGGAAATATGTTTTTGCATGTGAAATATTACACCAAAAGCATTCTAATTTGTTCTTAAATGATTTATTAAATTCCTTAGACGTGAAATTATGTTTTTGGATTGAAATAAAAGCTTTGAAATGATTTTGAAATAGATTTAAAAAGTTTGAATTTATAACTCTGGCCATATGAATTGAATCGATAATTACACTAGTTTTTATGATTCTGATGAAATGTGCCCATGATCATGATTGCAATTGCAAGACAAGTGCCAAATAATTGTTAAAATCTAGTGATTCAAATCAACATTTCAACTATGTTTTTGCGATTCTGATCGTAAGCCTCTTATGGGTGATCGAAAGGTTGCATTTCAAGGCGATTCAAATTGGATTTCATGTTATATATATCTATTATTTGAATCAAAGTTTCCAATTGATCTTTCATGATTCTAATTGCAAGTTAAATTTAGAATTTGCAATCATGATCACCTGTGGTAAAATTATGAAAATAACAGTCATTTGACTATATATTGCACTCTGTTGCTATAAATGCCCTCTTCACACATTTTCTTAATAGTGAAAACATAATTCCTAAAAGGCAAACATTCTCTTTTTATCTGTGCTTCAACTCTTTATCTAATTTCCTTTATATGAATTAAATTTGATTAATTCCAAATCTATCGAGCTTCAATTTGTAATCTAAACTTTAGAGTTCTTTAAATTTTTGTCATATCTTTCAAACAAATTTAGGTTTTCTAGGGTGAGCCATACCAAGGTTAGAAAGATTGATTAAGCTTGTTGTTTTCCCTTTTTGAGTGAGTGGTTAAGCAATTGTTGTAAAAACTTATCTAAGTGCCAGTTTAAACTTGGAAAGACTACTATTTAGTGGATTCAAGTTTGATTGAGAGTTAGAAGTGGATGTATGCCTTAAAGATTATTTTTCAAGAGAAACCACTATAAATCTATGTTTGAATCTCTCTATCTCTAATCTCTTTATTTTTTAGGAATTAATATTATGATATCTATTTTTTCTCTTATTAATAATTGAGATTGTGGGATGCTTTATTTTTTTTATTGTTGAAATTTATTGAATAGTTTGTGCTTCATTGTTTATCATATTGCCCAGAAGTTGGTATGCTTAAAAAAAAGTGATTTCCTTCCATATGTGTTCATTGAGGTCTTTTCTATATATAGTTAAATGAGTTGCTTTGCACAAGTGTTTTAATTTGTTTTTTCTCGTGTGCAAATATCTTCAAACTATCTTAGGTTTGTTTGAAATAAAACCATCTCACGGCTTTCCAAAATCAAGAAATTTTCAAACAGAATACTAAAAATTATGAAAGTTTTCAAAACACCTGATCACCCCTCTCTTGGGTGTGGGTTGCCTTACCCTACAATTAATATCAGAGCTATAGGCTCTTATTTAAAAGACTTAACAATCTCAAGAAGATTCATGACAACCATTGAAGACACTTCTTTGAAAGAAAATTTTGATATTTCAAAATTTTCAGTATTTGAATATGTTGATATTTATAAACCTCCATTCTTTGATGGTTCTTATTTTAAAGTTTAGAAAAGAAAATTTGAGCACTTTTACAAGTTTTAGATTTATATTCATAGGATATCATTCGGAATGGTTTTACCTTCAAACCAATGAGTGAATAAGATGATTATTATAAAATGAATTTTGCTTTAAACATTAAAGTTATGAAAATTTTGCACAATTGTTTGGATGATGATACTTATGCCAAAATTTCTAAATTCTCTAGTGCCAAAGAAATTTGGGACACTCTTAATGTTTTTTTATCTTAATAATTATTTTTCTATTGATAAGAGCATTTGTGTTGAGCAAGAAAAGGGAAAAGAAAAAGAGAAGATATTTTCAAAGAAATTCTTTAAGAGAATTTGCAAGAATGTGAAATGTGTTCCATGCCTCTTAATGGAGAATTTCAAGATGAAGAAAATGATGGTTCCAAAGAAAAGCAAATTAAGCTTCAAATAGAAGAATCAAACTCTATGACTTAAAAGGACTTGGAGGTATATGATTATAATCCTAATTCTGGTCCTTGTTATAATAACTTACATACTTTTAATTAATTTCATAATGATATAATATCTATGGCATTTGACTGTTCAACTTCTTGTGACTTGCAAATTGAAAATTATTTATCGTAAAAAGATGTTGAACACTCAACTTGTACACTTTCCAAGTCATTGAGAGAGCATTGAGAGAAAATATAGATCTTACTCTTGGAAAGTCTAGAAAACCTTTTGGCATACTTGAATCAAAGTGCAATTTCTATAAAATGCCAAAGTTTTTTAAATTTATTTTTCTAGAAAAATCATCTTCTAGTAAGAATTCCATTATGTTTAATTATTGTTGTCATCAAAGTCATAGTTCTTACTTATGCCCTATTAGAAGAAACTATTAGGTGAGAAAGAAAGAAATTTGGGTTCCTAAGGTATCTAAGTGTTTAAGTACTAACATTGAAGAACCCAAAATGAAATGGGTACAAAAAGTTCTTCTAGTACTTTAATTATGCAGGGAAATTCTTGCAGCGATGGACAATTTGATCAATAGAGGAAAAAGTTTTCAATAAGAGCTTTTTCAAAAGAAAAAGATAGAAAAAGAATGATTGATATAACTAAAACTTCTTAAACATACACTAATAAAGTGTCAAAATTCAAACCTCTAAAGGAGAAGCAATATGTAAGAAAGAGGCATCTTTTCATTACAAAGGATAAGATATCAAATTCTCAAAACTTTTGTATTACTTTATTTGCTATTCATTAAAAAAGAGGTGACATAATTCCAAAACATGAGCATTCTTTCATCTTGATTACAATCATATATATATTTATTTGATATTCATTAAAAAAGAGGTGACATAATTCCAAAACATGAGCATTCTTTCATCTTGATTACAATCATATATATATATATGAGATATCATCTTAATTACATGATTTACTTTGTCTTCATAAACTCTTTGCTCTTTGTTGATATAACTCTATATAAGGATTTGCAATGATTGGCATATGTTTCCTTGAACCTCATCATCTACTATTAATATATGGAAGATATGCAAATGCTTTGAAAATTGTTTTTCCAAGAATATAATTCTTTGTGATCACTTTCTCTTCTTGATCAATCTTTCTCATTAGCACATTATATTAATATTTATCTAACCATCATGGACCTAAGTCTTGGTTAGGTACCAAAGAAGTTGTTTAGAGTTGTTTTGTAGGAAAAAAAAAGGTAATAATTCCCCAAACATAACATGGAAATGGATGACAAGTTCAGCTTGAGTATAGTCCAAATCAACTCCCAAAAGAATCAACTTCCATAAAAAGGAATGAAAAATTAAATGTTTGGTATACTCTATCATCTTTTTTCACACAATATGCTTTATATCTTTCTTGAGTTTGGATAGTTAAAGATTAAATATATCATTGCAATGTTTGGCCTTATCTTTAAAATAATATGTCCACTTTGTGCTAAAAAAAGATAATTCCTTTTATCAAGACAAATATGTTTCCAATGTTTCTTGAAAGATAATGGTTCCGTGTTTTTTTCAATAACCATACTAATATTAAAAGGAGCTCATTTCTTTAAAATTGAATGTTATTAGTGAATATTTGTTTTCTTGATTGTTGGGCATACCTTTTACACTTATACTCTTAATTCTTCAAAATATTTTATATAATTTTTTATGTTTTCATATTTTCTAAAATTGTAGGTTTTGTTCTTTAAAGGTTAAAAACTCAGGTTACTTTTAAAATAATTTTATAAAAAAAATTATCTCCTATGTTTTGAAGTTACTTGGTTGACAATATAACACTTATTACATGCTTTCCACCAACCTTAAATATGTTGCAAAAAGTGTTTGAATGTTGCTTAAAACTAATCCCTTTCTTGAAGAATCTTTAGAATTTGTTTTATATATCTTAATCCTTAATCTTGAGGTTTGTACTCAAAAGTTTGCTAGAATTTTTGTGAATTGTGAATGAATTCAAAGTTCTACTTCAAGATTGTGTAAAACTAAAGAAGTTGAAAGATCAAGTCTTGACTTGAAGATATCTCATCAAGTCCAATGATTTTTGCCTTTCAAGTGATGAGAATTGAAAAGGAAGATGACTACAATCAAGATTCACCACATATTACTACAATCAATGAGTATCACTATCCTTATTCTCCTTTTGTGGATCATTAATATAATTTGATTGCATGATTCTCTTTGTCTATGTTGTTCTTGGTTGGTTTGGAAAAATTAATAAAAAATATGCTTGGTTGTGATGATAATGTATTTAATTATTGTTATTTGCTTCTTGTCATTACACATAGGAAAAGCTTGATAGTATTGATATCTTTTTATCCCTATTGCATATTCTTTCATGATGTTTGCTTGTGTTATGCTTCTTAGTCACTTGCAACTTATGCTAATATTTTTTTTTTATAAAGGAAACTTTGAAAGGAGATATGTATACATAAAAAATTTTCAAATAATTGTTCTTTGATCTTTTTCAAAGTTGGTTTAAAAATTCATGGATTGCAAATTGTTTAAATGTTTTGTTTGAAAATAATATTGCCTTCTATGTTCCTCTTAAACTTCTTTTCAATGTTTTAGAACATAAAAATTTGGATTTTTTATAAGTGTTTTTTAAAGGGGGAGAAATTTAATTGTTTTTTGTTGAATTGAGAAAAACTTATGTTTTCCATACTTAAAAATGATATTATATATATATATATATATTTTGTATTTGATCTCACAAGGACTTCATGTTTTTAATCATCTTTTAATTTTGAAAATAGAACATGTTTTTTGAAACAAGAGAAAATCTATTTTGTTTTATTGAGGGGGAGAAAATTAGTTTTAAAATATTTCTTGTATATACTATAGATATATTGATCAAATATCAAGCTTGCATAATTTTGTAAGTCATTGATAAATAAGAATGATTCCAATCTTGTTATTTTTACTAAATCAGAACTTTTGTTTTTACTTCTGTTTTGTCTCATCAAAGGTCATATTATTATATCCTTTACCTCATTTTTTTAGCATGGTTTGAGGGAAGCTTTGCTTATATTTGATCTATTCTATGACTCATAATTGTTTTAACATAAAGGTTTTTAATATTTATTTACTTATGTCAAAGAATTTTTCTCATGCTTGACTAAAGGAAGAAAGAAAAATTCTACATTCTTTAGCTTATTTATTTGATGATTATTTTTATATGATCATTAAAATCTTATTGGGATCATATGAAAAAGATAATTTCAAAAGATGAAAAGTTTCACTTGCAATTATTTACCTTTTAAGCTTATCTCTTTTTTTTTTAAGTCAAAACAAAAAAATAAATTTAATAATGAAAAATAAGGGAGAAGTTAATAACTTTGATTGTTTAACATCACTTATTTCATATATATTTGTTTATCTTTTTTGTTAACAAGAAAGAAGAAAATGAAAACATATATATATATTGTATACTTAATGTACTGATTTCTTGTAGAGCTTATCAGACTAAATTATTAACTTGAACAAATTTTTCTTTGGTGATTTATCATCATGAAAAGAAAAAAGGGGGAGATTGATAGTGCCAAGACTCTACATAATTAATTCTAATGATGACAAATGATAAATTATGAATATATATATATATATATATTCAAATAATAATACATGTTCTAATACCATATCATGTACAACATGATTAGTGAGTTATCATTTACAAGTGTTAATGAAAACATTGTAATGAGAAAATACTCTCAATTTCGAGATTTTCTTTGGGAGGATGGCAAGGTTTATGAAGCAAAAGAAAAAGGACTAATGACGTGCAACAAATCTTGAAATTAAAAATGAAATAGACAATGGAAGATATTTACAGCATCAGAAATGTTGTAATGTAGTTTTGTCATAGAATCACCTCAACCAACCTCTTCCAAATATCCATTGGTAACATATGTTTTAGGGCCTAAATCTGGCTTTAGATAAACAGGGAGCTTTGTAGCAAGATTTAATATACCAGATTTGGGATGGGCAAGGAAGCATAGATATGAACTCAGCACTATACTTGGGCAAACACTCTTCAAAAGATTTTGATGGAGGCCAATCCTTTAGCTTCAACATCTCTAGTCATCCATTGCTATATTTACGTCTATCAAGGCAGCCTTAGAAGAATTGGGAACGATTAATTGTAACCTTCAGCACCAAGTAGAAACAAGATTCATAGATTAGGAGCACACAACAGGAACCATAAACAATTTCCTGCCAAAGTAGCTGACTTTGTTACAAACAAACATCATGAAGTTTATGCCACATTGAAGGTTTCAAATTTTAATTAATAAGTTTATGCTGTGTGTGTAAAATGGCAAAAAAGTCTTGTTACTATGTGACCAAATTCAAGATCTTCATAGTGCTATTAGATCACTGTCTAAGCCCATTTAATTCAATGTAAGATCATTGCCTGATCAGTTTGTCTACCCAATTTGCTTCAGAAAAGTGCCTTAATGAGAGCATCGAACTGCCACAACCTCCCCTTTCTTTTGGAGGTTAAGGACTCATACCACTTCCATTTTCTCTCCAAGTAGAATTAGATGAGTTATCACCTGAGCTCATTATAACTATTGGCAATATGATAAAGCCCAAGACGTGTTAGGCCAAGTGGAGGAGCAAGAGGGCCATAATATGAAAGTCAGCAGTTGCATCTGACTTATCAGAATCTCCCTCACTCTATAGACGCTTATCCAATCTGTTAAGGAGCTGAGAGAATTGGTAGCGGAACTCTGCTTGTTCCTTCTCACCCCTTGACCATGGTTTCCTGCATCATGGCCACCGACTCTACTAGTTGCTCCAGCTTGGATTCAATTGAAAACACCTTGCTGTCAAGCCCTGACACCTTCCCTTCCAAGGTATCCACACATGCCTGAACTCCAGAACCCATCGTCGTGTCCCCCAATTCAGAAATTCAGTAAGTCGAACCAGTGATGAAGCCTCAGTTCCTAGAACTTGAGGTCCCAAGCCCAGGCCGAAAGAATGTCCACAATCTCACCACCCCTACATCCTTCTTCCCTTCCCATATTTATTCCGTTGCCTTCCTCACTCAGCATAATGGCTAAGTCTACTCCTACCCTTCCACATGTCCTCCCCTTTCTTCTGAAATAAGCCTTCCTCCTACCCCTCCACATGTTCTTCCCTTTCTTCTGTAATAGACTTTCCAAACCTTCCTCCTACCCCTCCACGTGTTCTTCCCTTTCTTCTGTAATAGACTTTCCAGGGCCTTGTATTACAACCCTCTTACCCCCCACTTGGCCTAACATGTTTAGGGCTCCATCAGAATATGTCCACAAGAAGCCCATTTCTTAGTTCCGTGTAACAAGTGAGACATAGATCATAAGTACAACCAGGACTGGGATAACTTATGTGGAAATTCGCAATGGATGTATTTTAGACGTTACTGTGAAATATATACATCAACAAATTTGAATAAGTAACTTGCTGAATTTCAGAATTATGATAAAAAAAAATAGCATCAGTCAACTTCTTCTAACTACAGCTTATACCAAAAATCCATGAATTGATATAGATGGGAAGCTAAATCTAATTACAAGTATACTAATAACAAAATATTTTACTCATTTAATTGTCCTCTCACTTAGCATTTTAAGGTCCAAAATGACTTACTTTCAATTGTGTTAGTGCATATTTATGATTTTGTGTCAATTGGATTCATTAGGAGAAATTTTACATAATTCGGCCATTTTTAGCAATTTCTGTATTCTAGTCATAAGTTGAGATCCACTTGTCCAATTAATGCAATTTTTGTCTTGTAGGAAAGCTAAGACACAGCTCTACAAACTTCATGAAGACCTCTAAGGTTGAATCTCACAATTGGATATCTGAATTTAGAGTTAAAATCAAGACCAAAATACTATCTCGGGCAGCCTGACCCCTGAGCACTTATCATGAAATATCTGGAGTTATAGAAATCCAATTGAGGTCAACCTAAGCCCAAATGGAACCTGAGACATAAGGCCATATTTCGTGTGAAGACTTCCTGAGATGAATAGATCATTATGGGCGTGAAAAATGAGCTGCAACACAGAGGTAGAATTGCTGCAAGTTGGGCCTCTGTAGAATTTGGTTTTAAGGCCCCCAATTGGCATGGATCTTGAGCCCAATGAACAATCCTTTGCACTAACTCACAATCAACCAGCTAGTGAGCATTGAGTTAGAAGAAAAACCAAAGAAAGTAGGTTGCAAAAATGTACAACATGCAAGAGCAATGGCAGCAAGCAACCAGACCAAGCATAATCATTGCCTACTCACCTACCAGCAGCTGCCTTCTCTCTTCCTGGGCAAGACCATCTAATTGGAAGTTTTTAGTTCATTTTTTCAAGTAGTTTTAGAGTAGTTTTAGTTTAGTTTTCTAGGAGTAGTAGAGTAGGACATTTTTCCTTCCTTTTCTTTGTATTTTTTTCCTTCTACGACAGGTTGAGTTTGTAATCAGCACAAGAGGTTGACAAACTTGAAGATTAATATGGAGATCTTGATTCTTCATTTTGCATTCAAATTGCTAGTCATTTCTCTCCTTTCCTCTCTATTTTTATTGTGATATCTGAGTTGAATAGACCCATTTGATTTAGATATTAATATAATTATTGAGATTTTGATAATCACTTGTAGAAAAGGATAGGAAAACCCAAGCAATGTATTAAGATTTTGATGGATTATTTGTTGGCTAAGTTCTGATTAGACTCTTTTAAGGATTCTTGTTATGATTTTAAGCTATAGAATATGATCAACAATTGAATGAATACTTAGTGATTAAGGAGGCATTAATCTCAAATTTTGTTGATTTCCTTGGGCTGGTTAGTTTATTTATTTCTGTTTTCGTTTCTGCTTAGTGTAGCTATTAGATTAGTTTCTGCCAACCCTCCCTTATTTTTATCTCCTAATCTGATTGGTATCATTAGAATGATCTTTGGATTCGACCCAGTATTTCCTTATAGTACAAGTAGTTTAGGTAATCCGATTATAAATTACTAATTTTGATTGGCTTTGACAATCGATCAGATTTTGGCACCATTGTTGGGGATCATTCTGATTTTATCAATCTAATTAGGAGTATTTTTATGTGCTAACCATCACTAACATTCTGTTTCTGTAGCTATTTCTGTCATTTCACCTATTTTTCCCCTGTTTCAGTTTTATTTTTTTCACATTACAGTAGCATTGCTCTTTGCTAGGCCTACCATCTCGGATTGAGCTGAATTTTGGTAGACTTTTAGAAGACATTGTGCTAATTAAGGCTTGTAGCAAAGCTACAAGCAACCACCTGGTTTGGCCAAATTCCATTGTTTAGACCCTTTTTCTTTTTTTTAATATTTTTTATTTAAATTTTTAGGTTCCTCTCTTATGTGTTGTTTTCATGCTGTGATGGTCTTGTAATTTTTAAGAATGTGTAGATAGAGTAATTAGAGTCATTTTGAGTGATTTTTAGCCTTTGTTATTATGTTGTTGTGTTTTTAGCTTTCTATCACTATTCTAGCCATTTTAGTGTAGTGTAGTATTAATTGTTGCATATCTTGTATTTCTGCACCCTGCATGATGTATGATTAGTTTTAAGTGATTTTGAGGCAATGGAGAATAGATTAGAGGAGCTAACCTCTTTAGTTGGGTAACTAGTGTTGAGACAAAGGCAAATGCAATTTCAGTCCCCAGCACACCCTTATGAAATCTATTCTTGATTAGACCATATAGTAGACCAGTGTCCTACACTTCAAGAAGACCATTTTGGACCCCAAGCTACTGCAACAGGCATTTTTCCTGGTGAACATCAATATCAACAGTGGCAGCAAATTTATGAGCTTTATCCCAATGCATATGACCCTGGATGGATGGGCTATTTTGATCTACAATATTACAATTGTTCTGGCCAATTTCACCAGCAGCAATTTTATGAGCCTAATCTGCAATATGATAGCAATTTTGGTCAATATCAGCAGCAATAGAAAATTTATAAGCCTTATCCTACTGCATATGCCCCTGGATTGATGGACTATTCTAATCCACAATGTGACAGCATTTCTGGACAATATTAGCAGATGCAGCAACCATTTATGCACGAACAAGACCCTACAACAACTATTTAATCTGAGCCTACATTAGAGGAGTTAATACAGCAATTGGCAACCAATACCATTTAGTTTTAGCAAAGCACAGAAGCCACGAGGCAAAACTTGGAAATTCAAATTAGACAATTGACTTTCTCACTAAGTCAGTTGCAAACACAAGGTCCTGGCCAAATCTTACAGATGAGCAAACTGACCCCCAACTAGCAAAAGTTGAGACTGAATCTAGTGTAAACCAAATAGACTTACTTACTAAATCAGTTGAAAACACTTATGATGAGCTTCAAGCTAAATTTCCTGATTTGATTGAGTTAGATAATTCTGTCCCTCCCCAAACAATTAACAATCCTTTAGAACAGCATATGGTTTCTCAAGTAGATGTCATTGATATGCATGATGATGAATTTCCTGATTTGGCTGAGTTTGATATACATGTTGATGATGTGCATGATGATATGCTAGCTTTGAGTGATTTTGAGGCAATGGAGAATAGATTGGAGGGGCTAACCTCTTTACTTGGGTAACTATTGTTGAGACAAAAGTAAATGCAATTTCAGTCCCTAACACACCCTTATGAAATCTATTCTTGATTAGACCATCTAGTAGACCAATGTCCTACAATTCAAGAAGGCCATTATGGACCCTAAGCTACTGCAACAGGCATTTTTCCTGGTGAACATCAATATTAGTAATGGCAGCAAATTTATGAGCTTTATCCCAATGCATATGACCCTGGATGGATGGCCTATTTTGATCTACAATATGACAATTGTTCTGGCCAATTTCACCAGCAGTAATTTTTTGACCCTAATATGCAATATGATAGCAATTCTGGTCAATATCAGCAGCAGTAGCAAATTTATAAGCCTTATCCTACTACATATACCCCTGGATGGATGGACTATTCTAATCCACAATGTGACAGCATTTCTAGACAATATTAGTAGATGCAGCAACCATTTATGCACGAACAAGACCCTGCAACAGCTATTCAATCTGAGCCTACATTTGAGGAGTTGATAAAGCAATTGGCAACCAATTGTTGGTGTATGCCCTAGAAGCCAATCATGGGATGATTGTTTGTTTGCATACATTATATTACATTTTAATGGCAATTCAATT
>JANHAO010010171.1:0-17878 GCA_026873985.1 Saraca asoca
ATATTGCAATAAAAACTAAGAGGAAAGGAAGAGAAAAGGCCAACAAATGAATGGAGAAAAACATACCAAGATCTCAGCATTAAATTTTCAAGTTGCAGCCCCTTTGGACTGGTTTACACACTAGCTCTCCATGGAGCCGAAAAATAAAGAAAAATCCCAAGAAAAGGGGAGAGCAAATCTGCTCTCAAACCCCCACAAAAATAACACAAAAACAAAGAGAAAAACTGAATGAAAAACTCTGCCAAAGACTCCCTATACAAATGGTTCTACCCCGGTCAAGAGAAGAGGGGACAGGAAAGTGATTTTTCAGGCTGCTTTTTTGCCACATTGTTGCCTTGTCTGCCCTATGCGTGCTAGTCCAGTTTGTAGACTATAACCCACCCTTTTCTTCTTCTTTTTGTGTCTCTAGCTGGCTGAAGCTAGGTTGGAGCAAATGGTGGTGAAATAGGCTTGTGATCTATGAAATTTTTGGGCTTTAAAGACCATTCTGCATCAGCCCAATTTTAGCAGATCTGCCTCCGAGTTGTAGCCAATATTTGACACCTAATTTGACACTTTCAGCTCAGGAAGTCTTCATGAAAGTTGTGGCATTATGTCTTAGATTCCATTTGGGCTTAGTTTCAGATCAATTGGATCTATACAGCTCAAGATATGGCCTACTGAAGGCATGAAGGTCAGGCTGCCTGAGAGACAGAATTTTAGTATTCTAGCAGTAACTTCATCTCCAAATTCAGATAACCATATGATGGATTTAGCTCTTGTAGTCTTCATCAAAGTTGTAGAGATGTCTTTTAGATTTCCTAAAAGATAAGAATCACATCAATTGGACAAGTATAGCTCAAGTTATGCAAGAATTACAGAAACTGCTCAATTTAGCCGAAAATGCAAAAATTTACAAAATAATGCCAATTGACTCCATTCTATAAAAACATGTTAGCACAGCTGGAAACATATTATTTTGGCACTTAAAATGCTAAGTATGAGGACAAATAGATGTGTCAAATATTGTGTTATCAACTATCAATTGAGTCCTTAGAAGAAGTTAACCTTTTGGACATAAGGGATGTGTTAAGTGTGCTTTTGACTTTAACTTGTGCCATTTGATTTTGCTATGGTGGTTTGAATGTTATTGATTGTGTTTATTAGCTGTTTATAGATTATCATCTCATGTCACAAATGGATAAACTCAGGTTATGCTTAATGCCAATTAAGTAGTTGTTAAGCTTAAACAAAGCTCTGTGGGATGACTAGTATTCTTGAGCCATTACCCTCAAAGTCCACCCTAGTCAAATGCCAATGGAGGCTATGCTTTTACCCCAAACAATCCTCTAATTAACATCCCTAAGATCCTTTTCTCTTGAAAGTTGAACGAAAAAATCAATCGACTCCCCAAATGTCTCAGTTTGAGCTTGAAGTATGTCATTAACCTAAAACAATTGCCTAGTAAAAAACAAACGGCTGAACCTTAGCCAGCCTCTTTATGGATTCTTAGCGTCGTGTTGTTCACTCATCAACAAAAAAAAAAAAAACCAAACAAGATTGCTAATGATGAATTGGCAAGCATAGGTGTTATCCTTGGACAGGAGGTCTTAGGAGGTTATTCTCTTCCCTGACCATCCATCAAGAATCCAATATGATTGATGTGCCCTTCGAAGAATCCATCTGGAAAGAAAAAACTTGACTCTTTATTCTATGAGGGGATTGATTATAGCATTCTTTGCAAAAATTAACTTCTTTTCAAGAAAAACAAAGAAATGTTCAACCAAGATGCATCAGATGTGTAAGCTTTGCAAGAGATCTAGTTAGTTATCATCTTCTTAAGGTCATCTTTATTGCCTTTTTTGAACACTAGGTTTGAGAATTATATAATTTTTATGAACAATACAAAAGTGAGAGCCTTTTGCTGTAGAACCTATGATCCTAAGATTTGAAAAATGCCCACAAGAACATAGCAGAATGCTTTTAACAATTGGCTGATAGGGAAAAAAAGTTGAAGCATCAGGAAAATCAAATGTTATCCCTCTCTAAGCAACTTGAGGATCTTAAGAGGTAGTATAAACAAGCTCCTTCCCTTTCCAAATAGTTTGATGATCTTAAGATGCGGTATGAACAATTGTCCATTTGATTGAATGAGCTTTTAGAACAAAATAAATGCTTGATGAATGATAGGGAAATGGAGATTGAAACTGCCAAGTAGGAAGTGGAAAAACTGTAACAAGAATAATCTTTTTATGAATCTAAATGTAGAGACTTAGAGGCATAGAACAAGGACCTTGGCCACAAGATTAACAAAAAGGGTGACGAGCTTTTGGTAAAGGTCAAGGACTTAGAAGAAGCATCAAGGAATGTAAAGTTATGATCCAAAGAGTTCAAGATACACTATTTATTTTTGTTCATGGGTTTATCAAGGACTTCAACTTAGCTTTGGAGTAAGTCTTGTTATTTTTCCTAGACTTTCATTTTAACAAATTGGATGTAGAAAAGAAAGCCTTTATCATAGCTCAAGAATAAGGTTTTGCTTATATGCCTAGGTGAATGGATCAAGGTTAGAGTTTAGGTGATGCTGAAAACCCTATTGTAATCCATACTTTGAATGATCTTTAGGGTTGAGACTACTTTTGTAAAGGAATGTTATATAAACTATATCTTATTTATCATCAAGTTTACTTTTTGTTCTTTCAAATTATTGCTTTGTTCTTTACTTTTTTACAATTTTTGTCTTGTTATCTTCAATTTGAGATCAAATTATGCTTAACACTTTGAAAGCAAATTATGCTTGAACACTTTGAGAGTAAATTATGCTCGAAAGCTTTGAAAGCAAATTATGTTCAAATGCTTGAGAGGAAATTATGCTTGACTGCTTTGAGAACAAATTATGCTTGGACTTTTTTATTATAAATTATGCTCAATTGCTTTGAGAGAAAATTATGCTCGAGCACTTTAATAGAAAATTATGCTCAAATGTCGGTCAATGATCATTTTCAAAATAGACTCCTTAGTGTTTCATGTAAAAGAATTTTGCAGTATTCATAATTGCCATTATGATTATAGTGATGTCTGTCTTCATTATAATGATGGTCATGTTGCTCATCATAATGACGATGATCATTTTGTTAGTACATCTTTTCTTGCATTCATTCAAGCTTGATATGCAATTGGCAGTTTTCACCATATAGAATTTCTACATCATGATTATGATGATGATGACGTGGATGTTGATGTTGGCAATGATGATAGGGAGTAGAGTGCTACTTTATAGAGGTTTGACTATTGTCACCAGCTCTTGATCTTAATGGAGAATGCCGCTCATCATTTTGTTCCATTTTTGCAGTTGCTATGCTTATGAAGGACTAGAGGAATTAAATGAAGAGTCTATGAATCATGAAATACTTTCAATCACCAAAATGTTCATAATCAAAATTAGTTGATGACAATTGAACACATGATAAATTAAACATTATGAAAGCAATTATGAACTATATCAATTGAAATTCAAATTAAAAAAAAGTGATAATAAAGGAACATAATAATAATAATAATCATGATCATCATTATCTTTATGCACTTTATCATACCAAAAATATGTGAGAATTGTTTGGAAATCAAAATGAAAAATTCAACAATATACTAGTGAAAACTTAGATCAAGGCAAGAAACCTAATGATTATCAACCAACAATTTCACAAACATATTTGTTTGAAATAGTTATAGCTGAATTTTGAAATGATAATGATAATGATGGAATTGAGTCAAATTAATTGATAACAATCATTTAAACTTAAACTAAATAGCTATAATAAAGTGACACTAATTTCGAAGAAATAGAGCATCATCAAGTCAAACTATATTAGTTAGTTATAATGAGAGTAAATTGCACTTACTTAATAGTAACTTGAAAATCTAAAATGAATAATTGTAAGCTATGAAGAGAAATAGAAGCAAAATTGGAAAGCATTAGAAGTTGCAATCTTAAATGATTGAAACAAATGTACTAAAGCTCAATAACAGAATGTAAATGATGCATAGGTAATCAAATTACAAACAATGCCAATTAGTGAACACTCCAACCTCTGATAGTTAGACATGGTGGCTAGAAGTCAATGCACAAAGGCTTGAGTCGTGGATAATGCCAAAGTTCCTTTGATGCTAAAGTTAGAGGAAGTTCAAATGAGAGAGTGAAGTATTTAGTAATCATAAATAGAACTCATACCTTTCTACTTATGGATGACTAGAGGAGTAAAAAAGGGAGTTTTAATTCGATTGAAACCTTAGCTAAATTGCTTTGATCACTTATTAGGCCATTGGCCCTAGATTCATCATAATCGCAACAATATCTTTATCTTCCTTCTTGTCTTCACCCCTTTTGTTTGATTTGTCTCTTTTCAGATGTCAGCAATACTTCTTAATATGGTCTATTTTTCCATAATGGAAACACTTCACATCTTTTTTGTTTTTAGGCTATGATCTTTCTTTGTACTTTCCACTTTCATTACAATTTTGGTGTTGACTTCTCTCATGTGCATCTCTAACAACTAGTGCATCTAAATGATTTTAAGTCCTATATTCTTTCTTTCTTGTTTCTTTATTCAATATGCTATCTTTCACCATTGTTAATGTCACATTCCAATTTGGAGCAGAATTACTCAAAGACACAAATAGAGTTTCCCAATTGTCAAGCAAGGTAAATAATGGCAATACTTGTATCTCATCATTTAAAGTCATACTCATAGTAGTTAGCTAATTTACTACACCTTGAAAGCT
Organism: Saraca asoca; assembly: GCA_026873985.1. Classification (NCBI taxonomy): domain Eukaryota; kingdom Viridiplantae; phylum Streptophyta; class Magnoliopsida; order Fabales; family Fabaceae; genus Saraca; species Saraca asoca. The sequence continues at coordinate 4,762 of JANHAO010010171.1, forward strand.
ACTCAGTTGCTTACTCATATAACACCATCTTTCAAATAAAAAAGCTTTATTTTGTGTAGGTTTACACTCATATAGATTGGTCAATTTAATCCACAATTCTTGAGCGTTAGTCTTTAAAAACATATGATCCAATACACTACTATCAATTCATTGCTTAATCAAACCAATAGTTTTCCTGTTTATTTTATTCCAATCCTACTTAGTTTTCTCAGTAGGTTAAGTACTTTTAGACTCAATGGGATTAAACAAATCCTTGCAGTGTAAGAAGTCTTCCAATATAAGTAACTTAAACATTTCAATTTAATCATCATGCTTTCTAAATTTTTCTCCATTTAATCATATGTAATAAAGAAATAACTAAGCTTTGATATCACTTCTTTGGAAAATAACTAGAATATATCATTACAGAAATTATAAAATTACCTAGATCAACTTTTCTCACCCTATGCAATTAAATAAAGTCAACACAAAATTACCTATTGAAAATTAAATTAGGAGACCAACAATTTTTAAGGTGGAAAACCCTTCAATGTGAGAGTAAAAACCATGAGATCAAGTCCATTAAAATCTTTCATTAATAGATAATTAATAGGTATAGCAATGTCTTTCTAGAAATTATAGAGAACAACTCATAAAAAACTCTTCAACAAACTAAGTGGTATCTTAACTAAAATTAACAAAATAATCTAATAAATTATAGTGTAAAAAGTAGCTAACAGAAAAGAAGAAAAAATCAAAATAATATATGCACTACATTGCCCAAAATACTAGGGCCAACATACTCAAATTTCATACAAAATTGGAGTAAGTTTGGTGATCAATCTTTTAACAAGAAGGATAAAAACTGTGCAACCTTCTTCCTCTCTGTTGGGTGCCATTGCACTATGCTTCGTGAGAACATAACTCACAGCTTTCTATTTTTCACACATAAAGGCACGAGGCCCTAAGCTTATTATATAAAGCCTTGTGCCTTTCTTTGAACCCAATACTAATAGGTTTCTCTTTTTTTTTTTAAAACTTTTCTCATCCTTCATATTTTTAACAACAGAAATTGTAGGCCTATTAGGAGGAACCTTCCAATACTTCGTTATATGGCTTTCATACTTGCTTTTGGACTATTTTTTAAGGCCAACACTTATATGCCCAATGAAATTCTCCTAGGTATGATATCCATGAAAGAGAATAAGGCCATAAATATATTTGGTAAGGCAAGACTCACACAATAAAAACTTATTTTAATTAGTTCCTATTAAGCCACATTAGGTTGAAAATACCCTAATTAACTAATTTGTAATTTAAAATCATGAACCACTGTATTGGCTACATTGTTAACTTTAGTAAAAGAAATCCTTTAATGAAATCCTATACTTAGAATAAAAGCATGGAACCATAGGCAAGCTACATCCTTACACGGTTGAGTTGAAGATTAGGATTAACAATTGGTAGACACTTAAACCCAAAGCTGAAGACTAAGGACAAATCACCATGAATCATGTATGTCTACTTTATCTTATCCGGTTTATAGGAGAAGAAATTATGCAATGGTAGCCATAGTGGTTTGATGAGGGAATGAATTTTAAGGTGAACAATTCATCCTCATTTATTCATGGTGGAAGGAATAAAAATGTCATTCCCATCCATGTGTTATTCTTGAATTGTGTGTTGATTTTGAAGAAATTGGAATACCACATGCTTCTTTGTGTTATTGTTCAGCCACATTTTGTTAAAGGAGGGGTTTTGTTTCTCTTAGAGCTTTGTAGGCCACATAAATGGGACAACATTCTTTTCATTATTCATAAACATTACTGTTAAAGAGGATGTACAAGAGTCATGAAAACAAAGGGAAAGATTTGGCTGAAGAAGAAATTGGCAATGGTAAAGGAAGTAATTTGGCTAAGGATTTGTTGTTTGTTGATGAAAGTATTCTGTTAAACATGATTAAGAATTTTATGATGGGAATGGAATTTAAAATCTTTGATAAGGTTGAAAATTTTTGCAAAGTATGCACATATAATTGATTTTCGTGTTAGATTGAATAATATTTATCCAAATAAATTGGGATAGCCATAGTTGTGAAAATTCATTTGTTCAGTTGAAAGGTTTAGGAAACAAAATTATGAAAAAAATTTTGGGACAGAATATATTATGTTGCAACTAACGATAGAATTGTGATGAATATATTGTCATTTTTTTCAACAAAAAATAAAAATTGGGATGATGTTTGAGTTGAAAATTTTGTTCGTCACAAATTCCAACCTAAATAAATGAAAGAATTAAATTTTAATTTTTATATTAAACTTCTATCGCAAAAAATTCAAAATTCAAAATTGCCATGAAATATTTTTTATTTAGAAAAAAGAATATTTCATCACATAATATTTCAAAATTTCAATTTTTTAAAATTTCCCATTAAAATTTTATTGCAAAACGGGGTAGGAAATTTAAATTTTAAAATTGTGATGGAATTGCAATGAAAAGTTTATTATTTTTTAACGTAAAAGCATTTGGAACAGAAAAATCCATCCCAGATTTTACGGTAGAAAATTCCATCCTAAATCCCTTAATTAAAATGGTTTGTTGAGACTTTTTAACAACTCTCGTCATTTTCAATGATTGAAGGTGTTATACAGTGATCGATTATCATTTCTCAAGAATTTTGGTAAGATTCTTATTCATTTGAGTTTTTACAAGTGAAAACATTATAAGTTTTTTTTTAATAGATTGTTGTTTTTTCTAAAAATTTGTTTATTTATATTAAAATTACTGACGAGTGTTTGTTAAATTTGAACATTTACACTAAAAGTTCAAGAATATCTATAATGTTATAGCTCCATATTTCTTAAGTTTTTATTATATGTTGCTTTTATTTTCTCAATATATTATTTTTGTATTGAAAGATTGTGGTAACATTGTGACAAATTTAAGAGTTATTTGAGTAAACCTATTATTAAATTATTTCTTAGCTACATCTTCTTCTATTCCTCTTATATATATATATATATAAAAAAACATTTTCATCTATTGCTAATGCTTATAACATACTTAAAATTTTAATAATTTTTTAAAAAAATAGTTTTGCAACGGAAATTCCATTATAACATTACGTTTTTTTTTAATATTTTGAGATGGAATATACTATTGCAACTAATATATATATATATATATATATTTACATTTGTAATTGAATTTTCCATCAGAATAAATTAAAAAAATAATGTTTTAAAAATTTGAGAAATAATTTTTTGTCTCAAATATTTTTTTAAAAATAAATTATTTTTTGCAAAGGAAAATTCCAACTCAAATTTTAAATTTTTTAAATTTCTTGTATTGAATTTTTACTGTTTGGGATAAAAAATTTTGTTTCTAATTTTTAATGGAGTGATTTTTCTATCACAAGATTGTGACGAGCATTTTTGCGATGAAAAAAATTCCGTTGTAAATTCCATCCTAGCCCATATTTTTGTGATCGAATTTTCCATGCCAATTTTATATATTTTTTTCTATTAGTCACTTGGTCGGAATGCAAGGCTAGACTTTGTGTTTGGAAGAATAAAGTAAATGAGAAATAGTTAGCTCATTTCTTTATGCCTGAATATAGCCATTTCTTTTTTAGAGTGAAGCATACATTATAGATATCATAGGGACATGATAGAAGCTGATATAGCTCCAAGGATAGGATTCTCTCATATGGAATGAGAAATCTGCATAATTTTTGGTATATACCAAACAATTAGGTGGATATGAGAAAACTGGTTTTAGTAGGAATGATTTATACAACCATATTAACAGAGTACGTAGAACAAAGGTTATGGACGATGATGCTATGGTAGCCTTTCATTATTTAAAAGGGAAGGCTAACATTGATCTTATGTTATTCATGATATATATACGTGTGAGAAAGAAGGTCAGTTGGTACATATATTCTAGGCTAATGGAGGCAACAGACATGATTACCAATGTTTTAAAGACATACAAGTCTTAGATATTACATACAAGAAGAACAATTACAACATTTGTCCCTTTATTATTTTTTCAGGGGCTAAGGCCTAATCATCATAAAGACATTATAGTGTTTGGTTGTCTATTGTAGCGGATGAAGTTAAGGAGATGTATGGGGGTTGTGGGCATTGCTTAAAGCAATGAACAATATACTATCTCTATCAGTCATAATTGATAGTGGCAAAGCAATGAGAAATTCCATAAAGTGTGTTCTACCATAAACATGCCACATGTTGTGCGCATGACACCTGTAAAGGAATGCAACCAATAACATTATAGATCCAAATTTTATCAAGGATTTTGGAAAGTGCATATATGGGGATGTTAGTGTGGATCAATTTGAATTCTAATGGAAAATGATGGTGGAGAACTATAGGGTTGAGCATAGCAAATAGGTGCAAAAAAATGTAAGAAAAAGATCATATAGGTAATAACTTATCTTTTCAGAAATTTGTTTGTTGGTTTAAGGATGCCTCAATGTGAAGGAATCAATTCACACATATCCAGGTTTGGTTGCAAAAGTTTTTTGTTAAATTCTTGCATCATTTTCAACGTGGGTTAATTTATTTTAGGTCATATGAACTAGTGGCTAATTTCAAAAGTTGCCATGGTGAAGCTGTCCTTATAACAACACTTGAATTCATTGAGAGGAGTGGTGCAACCATTTACACTTATGAAGGCTTCTAGATTTTTCACAGAGAGATTATGTAGTACCTTAAATTTTCTAAAATTAATTTTGATAATAAAATAGCTTTTTGAAAAAATTCAAAAAGGTGAATTTAAAATTTTTAAGAATTTAGAAGCTATAATTTTGGGCTACAAGGAGTCCGAATATGGTAAAAATAGATTATAAGAATTTTAGGAATTCTCAAGCAATCCAAATTTCCATTGTTGACGCCTAGAAAATAAAATTCATATTTTCGGGATTTAATTTTTAGAAAACTTCAAAAAGATTGAAACAAGGGCTACGGGTACCCAACGAGTGTAAAATTATAATCATTATGAAGGTGATTAATTTAACTAATTTATGTTAAAATTTCATGGGCACTGACGATCAGTGAGTATGTTAATTTTAGACTCAAAGCTAAGGAAATAAGAAAAGTTTTTAAAAGGAAAATAGAGCTAACTTGAAGTCAAAAGGTCAATGGACACAATTTTTTCATTTTGCCCTCAAGGGGTTGGTCTCCTATTTCTTCCCCAGCCACTTGGTTGCTCACATGCAACCCATAATTTGCTTTCTAAACTTGGAGCTTTCTCTTTCTACATCTCATTTTCTCCCTTTTCAGGTAAGCATTCCTCTCTTCATGTTAATTTCTTAAACTTTTACTATTGATTCCTGTCTTCTTCTTTTTTAATTTGATATCAAAATCTTATGGATTGATCAAGTATAATTTGAGTTATGAATTTTTGAATCCAAAAGTCACTATTCAACCTATAAACCCACTTGATTTTCTGGTATTTTCAGGACTTAAATTTGTTATATTTAGCTTGTTTCTATACAAAGGAACCATAATCTAATAGTATATGATTAGTTGAGAAGAGAAATATTTGAAACATTTAAAAATCTAATATGCTCTTCTTTCTTGTTCTTGAAGAATGTTAGAGATAATTGTGAGATTTGATTAGATTTCTTGTTTCCAATTACTAAGGTGAGTGATTCATACCTTTCTTATGAATCATATTGTGTTTATTGATTGTAATCCCTTGATTATAGAAGCAAGTTGATAAAAATGGGTATTTGTACTTGTATGATAAAATTTGAGTTTGAATGGTCTTGTTGATATAATGGTTGGTTTTTTAGTCAAAAGGTTAGGTTTTAAGCATATTTAAGTCTTTAAAATATGTTGTGTTGAACTTGTATGATTTGGTGTAAGTTTGAAAGTTGTTTCCCCTATTTTTCAGCTGCTTTCTACATTTTTCATAATTCACAAGTCAAATCATCATTTTTTATGCTGTCCGTGATCATACTTATAGGAATCAACCTATATTGTGTCTTACGATTCATATAAAGAATTGAACTAAATTCTTGAAGTTGAATCAAACTATCTTACCTTGTGTTTTTCGTTTCTAATCATGATTTTGATCACTTACATAACTTGGACTTCCTAAAGGTTTTTAAATTTTGGCGAGCAAACTCGCATTTTGAACTGAATTTACTTGAGTCAAATTAAATCTTTCTTATCTAATTTCTATAATTCTAATTGCACTCTTGCTTGAATATCAAGCTAAATCCTACTCACTATTCTGATTACGCCTTTAGAAATTTTCATCCTTTCAGAGGGATTCACTTCTCATTCCTAGATATTTCTTAACCATTCGATCTAGCTTTGTGTGCATTGTAGTTAGTTAAATGAAGTAAGTAAGCATCCTACATGAGTAATTCATAAACCAATACCAATAAATTCAATAATTGTCAGTAATCGATAGTATGATAATGTAATAAGGAATGTAATCCCAGTGATTGAGATTAAGATTGAATGTTAATATGTGACATGGTTAATGTGAGGAGTGATATTATTTAAGTGTGGTCATTTCCCCATGAGACATGCGATGGCATATGTTGTAATGAATGATGTGGATGAAATATGATAATGTGATAAAGGATATATGATTAAAATTGTGATTGAAATGTACATTTGTGATATAAATATTATGAGAATAATGCTATTGAATGCTTGAAAGTTCTTATGAAACTTGAGATGTGATTGATGAGATAAGATAAGGAAAAATGAATAGGATCCTAGATTTGCATATTCTGATATGATGAGTGGGCTAAGGTTGGCTTAGAAGGATAAGGCTGGTCCAAAGTCATAAGGAGATTTATAATTATTATTATATATTTTGCTTTTACTTGCATTATTATGGAATATTGAGATGTGATATAATGAGATTGAATAATGTAATGATTAAGGATGGTGGCTTAAGGCCATAAGAACCGTGATTTGATGTAATCTTGTTATGGATAATGTAATGCAATGTCATTTAGAGGTGAGTCTCTAAACCTTAATGGCTTACTTATGAAACTTGGTATAAGAAATGATTACCTGCTTATGTTGTTGTTGTATACATGTGTTGTTTTGTTGGATAAATTCATAAGTTTGGTATGAATTATCTCACTGAGCCCCAGATTCATTCTTCTATGAATTTTTTTTTTCTTTAGAATCCTATAACATTGCAATTAATCCTCCCCTAGAGAAGTAAGCATGAACAATGATCTAAAGGAAATCATGTTTGACACCTTTTCCACCACTATGTTGAGTCCACTAGCAGTTTATGAAATTAGAATCCACTATGTTTTTATTTTGAATGTAATGGGTTGTGAAGTACTACATAAGGTGAAGATCATACCCGTGGAACCACCAAATGTCCTTCTTATAATGACCTTAGGATGGTTTAACTACTAAAGGTCTACCATCAAACTATGTATTTTGCTAACTTTTTTTTTTTAAAAACTGATAAGTAAAAGGGACACAAGACTTAGTTATATTAACCTATACTTTTAGATTTATGATAAGATATAGATTAATCTAACTTTTTGATCGTCCTGCTTTGAAAAGGTCATAGGGTGATATGACAATGACTCCTACGTTAGGTAGATGATGGATAGTCTTTTTTTTGGAAACTTGTAGTGAACTTGTGGAATAATGCATTAAACTAGCATGTGCCTGTTAGGCAATGCCTTGTAAATTATAAAATATGTAAATATTCTATGTGTCTTTCCTTTCTTTCTAAAGTTTATAACTTTTTAGTCAACAAATAGAATTTAAATGAATATGATTAGGAATAATAAGATAAGTATGAATAGAAATGTGTGAAAAAAGGTTAATGATTATCCATAAAGGATTGATATTCACATCGATCATGATTAGAAAAAATTGGGTTGTGACAGATTAAAATGGTGGGAGCTTGTGCAATGGTTGAATGCAAATATAGGTTCAACTTGGTCTTACAACACTAAAAGATTTTTAAATAGGCAAGTTACTTTGGCTATGCATATTGACAAGTAAGGTGATATCATAATTTAGTGTAAATGTGGGATGCTTGAATCATTTGATTTTTGATGCCAACATACAATATTTGTGCTTGTTTAGGAAGATATTGGAACTTTGCCACCATGTTGCATTATGCCAAGGTGCAAAAAGAGTGCAAAAGAAGTAAAAAAATCTAATATAGGAATGAGGAAGACATTGAGAAATTGATTGCACTATGATTTAGATTGGTTTTGCAAGATTTTTTTTATTAATGTATAATTTAGTATTGCAGTTAAAAGATAGTTTTGAAATTATTAAGGCCAAGATTTGTTCCATGACCAATGAGTTAGACAATATTGACACTAAAACAAAGAGGAGGAAGAAATTAAGAGGGAAAGAGTATTAGATATAATAGTTGTTAGAAGCAAAGGAAGATCGACAACTTCAATTAACCATGGTAAAAGGAAGAAGTGATGCAAGATTTATCACAACAAAGCACATACTTGCATCACATGTCCTACGAATAAACAAAACAACCATATCCAAGGGAGTCAAGCAAATGCAAGTAATATGGTGACCTAAGATGAAAATAAAGACTTAACTAATAATTCAGTTCATGGTGATTTTTCTTGTATTGATGGATTTGTAGTAAGTTATATATGTGGCTTAGATTTATTATTAAATTAATTGTATTAGTTTATTTTGTTTGTTTGCCCATCATTTTTTGGTTAAGTATGCTTGATTGTGTATATCAAGAGCCAAATTTTGAAGTAGATATGGCAGATGAAGGCTTAGGCCTTTTCACAACCCAAAAGCCTAGTGGGTCAATAACTCAGATAATGAAGGAGCAAGAATATGGACAAGTGATGTTTATGTTGCTAAAAAGGTAATTATTATAATCAATTAATATTGGCTATACATTTTTTTGCCCTATTTTACCAATTCAATTGTATGTACGAATTGTTTTTTAAGAATTGTAAAGTTGCCAATTTACAAGAACATTAGTCTACACTTATTTATCTTTTCTATTTAAGTGCTAACCTTCAAAGTAGAAAACTATGTTTGTTGTCAATTGTTAAATACTTGGAGAATTGTTCAAGTGTTATGGGTTAAATTCCTTGCTTGATAATTTGAGCTATTTTAAATTTGTTTTGGATTTATATACCTAGTGACTTTTAGATCTATTAAACTATATAACTAAGAATGTTTATTTATTTGCATAAGGGAATTAATGTTTCAAGTGTTATGGTCCATGGACTGATGAAACTTTATGAAAATTTCTAACTCAATAGATTTTTATGGCAAAGTCAAAATGACATTCACGAGTATAATATACAAAAAGGCCTTTAGTTATGGTGCATGGGCTCATAAAGCTTTATGGATAGAAATATTACCTTAGAAACATTAACCTAAACAATTTATGATGTGGTTTTTGGCACAAAATTTAAAGTATACTGATTTTCATGGCAAGTCACTTTACAAGTGCAAATGGCTTTAAACTTAGGTATACAAATATTGAATTTGGAGAAGGTATACTAATATTGATTTTTCCAACAATAGCCCAACAAAACTAGAAAGAACCTAACCTATTGTAAGTATGCTTATACCCTATGTCAGAAAGGTGCTAGGTGTACTTATGTTATACTCTAAGTGACCTTAAGGCCCCTTGAGGATTTGCCATCCTATTTGATGATCTACAACCCTCTAGTAAGCTACTGAGGTCTAAGAAACTTCCTTGAAATACATAGATTTATTAATAGATGGCTCACCATTAAAGTAAACAAAACTAATTAAAAATAGTTAAAGTCTTTGAGTTCAATTGAAGCATCGATAGAAGCAAAAGTTTGAAGTGGGAGTCTAAGATTAGGAGATCCTTACCTTAATAGTGTTGTCAAGCTTGCCAACTTTGAATTTCACCTATTTCTATTTTTCTTATTCTCTTAGCCAACACAGCTTTTAAAATTATATAATATTTTTTTCTAATATTTTTATAAAAAATCACTTTTATTTGGTTATAGGACAAAGCCCTAGCCTTCCTCTCTCTCTCTCTCTCCCCTCTCCTCTCCTCTCCATCTCCTTTTTGGTCTATTTCTTCCTCCTCATTAGCCTTTAAGTTTGCCTAATATATATATATATATATATATATGATTTGGTCAACCAAAGGCCTAGTTTGGTAGAAACTAGTGAAATCTTATCAATATACTTTTCCAAGTCTTTTTGACTAATTCCAAGCATCATGAAGTCTAAAAGGCCTTTTTCTTTTACTATTGTTGTGATTGCTTGAAAATTGTCCTAAAGGTTGTTAGATATATTTGAATATATACTTTTAATGTGTTCAAATATAGTATATGATTTTGATGAATAAAGGAAATAATTATTAAATAAATTGATAAAAAACTTAGTGCTTTAATGAGTATTATAAGGTTACTTACAAAATATTGCTTTACAAACATATGATTCTTCTTACATAAGTCAAATTTACTTTTGCAAAAGTTGCACAAATATAGAAGATTCTCTAAACTAGTATTTTTACAAAAGTATATGCTTATGAATCTTTTTATTTTCAATTTTACTTTTAATTATTGTAGAGTTGAAGAACCATGTAATCTGATAAAGTGATAAAAATTATAGGGAACTTTTTTTTAAGGTCAACCTTGGAGAATCAGAGCTATAATCTTATGTTTATTTTTTAGAATAGCTCTTTTCTTTATTTCAACCTTAGAGAATGTATCATAATAGCAAAATGGTTAGAAAAAACCTAGTAATCTCTAAAAGAATCCTAGTACAAGACAAAGTGGAGCCAAATTTCAAATCCAAATCAATCACAATAGTCATATGCTTTTGCTACATTAGAAATATGGGTTCTCCAAGCCAAAGAAGGTGTGAACCAAAACCAACCTATATTAGAATTTCTAGAGAAAAAATCCTACACTTCAGTTTGGTCATTCGCTTCTATCTAAGAGCTTTTTAACTTATATACTCTGAGATTTTGAGTGCTTTATTTGTATATCTACTCAAAAAGAGTTCTTGTTGTTGAGTGTCAATTGTAGACATCTCATATCCTTGTATACTCATTTTTTAAAGTGTGTGACACACTTGTGAGTTGTGAGCTTAGGCTAGATTTGAGTAAAGGAAAGTGTTTTTGTGAGAATATCATGCCCCAACTTGGAAGTGTGATTGGCATGAGAAGCCACTCTTACAAGCCTTACAACACACATAGATTTTTTAACAGACTTTCTATACATTTTCTTAAATAGAAGTATCTTTGTAGATTTGATAGTAAAAAAACTTTACAAAATTAAAAGGAAATGACATTATAAGGCTTCAAGAAAAAACATACTTATATATATATATATATATATATATATATCTAGGGTCACATGCCCTTTAAAGAAACCTATACAACCTTTAGTGGTTTTCACAAATATTCATATGCTAATGTACTAACTAAACAAACAAGTATTATATACAGAATAGGGGATATATGGCTCATGTGCATTATTGAAATATCCAATTGCCAAAATAGATTCCCAAAATAGTTTGTCTTTAACCTCTGTTCAACATCAAGTAGCACACTCGGGGTACTCCTAGTGGGCTAGCGAGAATGGTAAGGGCAACTTAAGGCTTTGAAAACAATTTTTTTTAAAAAAATGAATTTCGAAGAAATCCAATGAGTTAGTTGTTTGTTGACACAAACAACTAATTTAATAACCAGATAGTCAACCTACTTATATTCTTAAATATTTACTTTGCTGACTACTCTGATTCTAATAAGATCTTATTATTAATATTTGCCACATAGCTCACACTTTTCATTTAATATCAAGATGTAACTTCTAGGTCATGCTAAATTCAAGCCATTTACAATGATAAACACTTAAATGGGAATATTTATCAATATGCTTCTATATAACAATCGGATAAAAGGTAGTATGAAGGATGTCAAATTCAATTGTCTAGCAATTAGGTACAATATGGAACTACATATATCAGTTTCAATGTCTAGCATTCAAGAGTTAAAAGCACTAATAATTTTACCAATTTCTATTTTACACATCAAGCTAAAGAGAACTTTTCATGAATTTCACATAGGGATTTGAGGTAAGATTCTTCAAGTAACCTACCCATTCACAATCATTGTTTTCATTTCTTCCACATGTTGACCTTCCCTTATATCTCTATTATGTTAATGACCATACAATTATCAATTTCAATATGTTGGTAGGTTTCTTGAACAATTTTTCCAAGGTCCCTTCTTTCTTAATTCACAATTCATCCAATGAAATAACATCATTTCAATAGCCATACATTCAATCATACAAATCTATTTTCTCCAAAATTTCACAAAGGCATCATAAATTCAATACATTAATAATGCAATCACAATGAGTACATACTTCACATCATGCACTCACCCATTTACTTATAGCATAAAAAGACTTGAAACTTACCCTAATAGGGACTCTCCACCCCTAAGGATTTCAAATCCTTATCACACAATTACAAAGACAACAATGTAAGGTCACATGTATACCTAAGCTCAAAATACATCCAATAGCACTCTAAGAAGAGTTCATGTTTCACATAGGCTATAGGATGACACTATACTAAATTCTCCCTAGGGTGAAATTTTGAATTACTCACTACTAAGTTGCTTAAATAAAAAATGCTTGAAATAGAAAAAGGAGAGAAATTTCACATATGATAGAGGAAGGAGAGCAACTTAATCTATGTCAAGTCAATCATGGTTTGTTCTCTCTTTAAGTGTAAGATTTATAACAAAGTCATTTGGCTCTATAGAACTTTCTGGTTCTATAAAATTAATAAGGCCATCCTATTAGGTTATCAATCTAAAAGAAGTAAGAAAAGCTTAAGCAAAAATTTAATGGTGTTCATGGCAGCATAGACGCTTCTCTTTCAGATCCAATTAGCAATCTAAAAGAAATAATTCATTTTTCCACTATATGAGATTGATAACACAATATTTGATGCATTTATTTATCCTCATACTTAGCATTTTAAGGTCTTAAATTGCATGTTTCCAACTGTGTTTGTTTGTATTTGTGAATTTGTGTCAATTGGCATCATTTGGAAAATTTTGCATAATTGGCCATAATTGAGTAGTTTCTGTATTCTGAGCATATCTT
>JANHAO010010172.1:0-17860 GCA_026873985.1 Saraca asoca
CTGTTTACTTGTTTTTTCCTGCCATTTAAGCTTCTGTTAAACAACCCCCCCACTCATTCATCTCCTAATTAGATTGCTAATATTGTAAGATCCAAGGGCTTGACCTGGACTGCCCTATACTGCAAAAAGCATAGGGGAATCCAGCTTATAAATTTTCTAATTTGACTGAACTCGGCATTCCGTCACTCCACCAATTTACTTGCAACAAATGGTCAATCTATGGCCTTTTGCAATCTATGGCATGAACTTGATTAGACTGCTCTCGATGAGCCACGAGAAGTGCAAGCATGCAATGGTAGCTATCGATTATTTCACCAAGTGGGCAGAGGCGAAGGAACTAGTGGAAATCTCTTCCTTAAAGATTGAAAAGTTTGCATGAAATAACATTATTTGTAGGTTTGGAGTCCCTCATCAGATCGTGACTGACAATGGGACCTAATTTAATAGCGAACAGTTCATTAAGTTTTATAATGATTCCAAAATTGTAAAGAACTTCTCAGCTATAGATCATCCTCAGGCCAATAGATAAGTTAAAGTTGTTAACAAGATCATCAAATAGCTCTTGAAGACAAGATTAGAGGTTTAAAAAAAACATGGTTAGACGAGCTGCAAAAGGTACTTTAGGCTTACAGAACCACAGCTCGTAGCACTATAGGAGAAACTCCCTTCTCAATGGTGTGCTGATTCAAAATCATGATCCCAGTGGAACTTGAGGTAGCTCCACAATAAAGAACTACTTTTAATCTAGAGGATAACAATCAGCTACTCATTGTAAACCTTAACCTCACAGAAGAAACAAGAGACATAACTCACCTCAAGATCACAACCTACTAGCAACGGGTCATGAAGTGCTACAACAGAAAGGTCTGAGTTTGAAACTATAAAATTGATAACCTCATATTATGCCTTATTCTTCCGAAAGCCTATAAGGCTAGTGATAGGACATTAGGTTTAAACTGGGAGGGTCCATATATCATCAAAAAAGACTTAGGAAATGAGGCTTATCACTTAGCAAATATGAATGGAACTGAATTTCCATGAGCTTGAAATGTTAAACATCTACGCCCATATTTTCAATAAATTTGAGTTCACCTTTCTAATCCTGTAATATTATCCAGAAATTAATAAAGGAACCCAAGTTTCTCCTTAAATTTTTTATATATTTGTGCTCATTAATTTCTGAATGAATTTTCAACAAAGATTATACAGGAAGCAAGTTATTCTTACAATTAAAAAAACCATGGTTTACTAGTTGAAGCCCATTCAAGTTGACCTAAAAGTCATCATTACTAGGCAATCATCTTGATTCTAACCTAAATTAAGTCATGGTTTGCTAGCTGAGGCGTAACCTACCTAGACAATTCCTTGCTAGTTAAAGTGCAACCTATATGGGCAATTCATTACTAGCTGAGGCGTGACCTACTAGGAATTCAACTTGACAACTATCTATTAAGTCATGGTTTGCTAGCTGAGGTGTATTCATATTAACTTAAGAGTTATTGTTTGCAACCTATTAAGCATTCAACTTGACTAATATTTATTAAGCCATAGTTTACAAACAGGAATCCATTCATGTTAACTTACGTGTTATCTTCTGTGATCTGCTAAACATTCAACTTGGTGTACTTGGAAAAGCAAGAAAATTATGAAAAATTCATGAAAAACCTCATTCAACGAGGTAAGTGTACATATGAAGGTTTAAAAATAAAGATCAAAATAAGCTACAACTATCATGGCCCCATACAAAAACTAGCTCTTAGGAGCTGAACCCCAGTGGGCTAGAGGATTGACAAGTCATCCATCATTTGGTCATCGACCAAGTTGCTCTCAAGCTTCTTCTTATCCTTCTCTGAAGATAAGAGCTCATCCCTTAGCTTTATCACCCCTAGTGTACTTTGAGAAATCAAACGGTTAAGTCATCTTGTAAAGAAATGAAAGAATCAAGCTGAAAGAATTGAACTCACTAGCATTACCATGAGAGAATAATCCAAGATCTGTATAAAATTTCCTAGGATCCTCAAAAAGGAATTGTCCATGGTGGATTAATTAGGGAACTCCTTATGCAGTAACTCATACACACCTCATATCCCCAAACCTAAAACCTAAACCATTAAAAACATGGGAGCTTAACTAATGAGCCCATCACATCATTAAACCCTAGGAAACAGGAAGAAGGTTAAACTTAACAATCTACAACCCTAAAGCCTACAAGCATTTTGTCGAATAGATTACCTGCTAGTTTCCACAAATAATGAAGGATGTGCAAATAAGCATACAATAGAATTAACCAACATGCAAAATTTCCCCAACATCTAATAGGTAAACACCACCAAACCTTCTAAGCATCAGAACATCAAATTTTCATAGAATCAGGCATTCATGAAAAGTAGAATCTTGTAGTCAAGGGTGTGTTGAGAGAACTTACTGTATTAATAGAACAAGATGGGTTCTAAGAAGAGAATGATAACTAAGATCGATCTCCAGTGATCTAAATCTAATGTATGCGGTGACGAACTTGGTAGAACAAGAAAAGTGAAAAATCGTGACAACTATTTGAGAAACGAGCAAGAAACAAAGTGCTGGATTGTTAAAAGTAATAAGTAAGAAGGAAAAAGGGTTTTTCTCACCTTACATGCCTCACCTAGCCTCACCATTAAATTTGAAAAGTGATTAACTACCCTCAATTTAACAGTCCAACAAAAAGCAAGGCTTAGTCATCGCCACACTGATGGCTATGGAAAAATGCACTCATTAAATGTGATAATAATGATATGGATTGGCACAGATAAAATAATGGGATAGAAGTCTAAATGATGACATTACAAAATGTAGTTGTAAGCTTTTGCCAGCAAACAACAACTCCCAGTCTATAAATCGCACTGAAAGCTAGAGGGATAATGTTGTGGGTACTTTTGGAACCATACAAATGGGCTGATAAAAGCCCAAGGGACAAATCCAATTAGTAAAAGGTCTAGTTCATCCAAGATTGAGGTCACTAGAGTAGGTTATCAATTCACCAAATGCAAACTCAGATTGCTGGTCAACAAAGGTCAAAACAACTTTACATGTAGCTTCAGGTTGTTAAGAATGAGCTCTAGCCCTCAGATCGAAACACACTTCCCCAGCTATTATAATGCCTTAATAAATGAAAATAAGAAAAATAGAATAAAATATATTTTTTGATGGACTGTAGTGAAGATTCACAATTTTGTTAGGGCTGAAATGAAATTATTTCTTTTGTAGAAGAACCTTGATGAAGTTTTTGCAAGGTCAGTAAGGTCAAGACGTAAATTTTCCTACTTTGCCTTATATTATAGACTTTCCCAGCTAGCTCTTTTTCTTCTTGCATGAGTTTTCCCAAGACTTCCTCTGTGTTCCAATCTTCTTCTTCTCCTCTGTTCACTTTCATTATCTCCGGCCTGCTTTCCTTCTTGACCATCAAACTAGCCAATGTTTTCTTCCTTTGTCTAGTGCCGATCATCCTCTTCCTTGAGTGCACAAGCTTAGTTTTTCCTCTGGCCCCCTGCTGTATGGTAGATCATAGGCTTCATTTCTCCTTCATCCTGGCAAACTCCAGCCACCGTTAGTCCTTCTTCGTCGGCCACTTTTCTTTCCTTTTTGGCACCTCATCCTTGCTTAGCACGCCAGCAACTTGTTCCTTCCTCTTCCTTTAGTAGTTTCGTCCAGCAAGCCACACAAGTACATTGGCGGTGTCCTAGCCCGCTAGCCATTGGTATTTTAGACCCCAATGAGTAATCTTAGAATAAAAAATTTATTTTATAGCAGTCCTATAACTAGATTCCAAGATATCTATTTGAACCCCTAGTATGAAGTTGTTAATGGAAGATAAAATTTTTGTTGTTCTTTTGCTTTAGACACACTTCAATTGAAGTATTGAGTTCATTAACATCCAAATTTTGAAGTTCCAGCTAATTTTCCAATTAAGCTATTCTAAGAAGTGTTTGAGGTGAGTGGATAATCATCTTCACTTCATGATCACATATGTAAATAGGAATTAATTTCTTTTATTATATGAAATTTTATTAATCCTTTTTAAATAATGAATTTTCCTTATATATATTAAAGTGGTTTTGAATGTATAATTATATGTTGTATGTGCATATGAAATTGTTTGCTGTGATTAAATGATGCATTTCCATCTAGTCTTGTATTATTGAAATTGGCGATTCTATTTTCTATATGATGAATGAATATAAATTGTCTAAATATGTTATGTATGTTTTGATAAATACTGCTTATCTAGAAAAGAATTTTATGCTACATGATATAATTAGAATTTGATAAAAAGTCCTAAAATCACCAGGGAATTCATTGGGGACCTGCGAGTACACTTATGTATATGTAATGGAGAGATAAGGTGGGACAGGTTTGATCATCTGGCAGACATGCCTAATGGATCAAATTTATATTAGGGTGGTTCCCTCTTGGAGTTGCCCTTTTAGGATTTTAGTTGAGTATGTTGTTATATGATTATTTATGTATCTTAAAGGCTTTATTGTATATTTTCTTATGATTAAATCATGGTGTATATTTTCTATGATATCATGCTTTGTGATTGCTGCATTTGGTAAATATCTTATTCAATTGTTTAATTATCTTGATGAATGGAAATTGTCGAATCTGTTTGAAATCATGGCTGAATAACAGGTAAGCTTATTTTCACAGCTATATAACTTTACCTTCGAACACGATTTTAAATGGGATTGTTAGGTGACTATGGGATTGTTTACTCATTAAGTTCTTATGAAACTCACCCCTTTCTTTTATATGTTTTTCAGAGCCCCAAGATTCTCCTATTGTCCTTCTACCTTACCCGGACACTGGATCTGCTCCTTAAGTGAGTAAGTCATTTCTACAGAGTTCTTAGGTATACAAATGGTGGAGATTGATAGCAATTGATAGGAATGCATTTTTTTTACATGTGTATGATGTCTGGATGCCCAGTAGAATAAGGATTGTTTAGTCTAGGTCACTACTTTATTTTGATTTTTGTCGTACAGATGGTATTAGGCATGTAGCCCCTTTTTGTATATGTAGGTCTTGTGTCCGAATGTTTGAAAAACAAGAGAAATTCTATCGAATTTTTGGTAAAATTGTCATGTAAATATTTAAACATGCATTTATACAATTTATGTATATTCAATATAACTTGTATTGTCAGACTTGTGGAGGTTTTTTAATTGTGACCTCCTACACCAGTCACATCCCTTGGGTTGGGGTGTAACCACTATCATCCTAAACCTCACTATGGTTAAACCTAAGGAAGAATCAACTTACAAGATTAATTAATTACCTATTTTCATGGAAATTCATGAAGCAAAATCGATACAGGATTCTTTTCATTTTTTGAACTACATTAAAATCGAATATCTTAACAACTATAAATAAGGGTTAAAATCATTGTAAAAGAGAAGGATAATACAATCAACACAAACAAACATTCAACCAAAAAAAATTGAGAAATAAACAACCGTAAATGGAGGCATTATATTTGGCCAAATCATGTTAAAAACTTATGGTTCTCCTTGCTCTTCCTCTTTCTCTCTCTCTTTTTACGCTCTTAATTTGCAGTTTAGAATTCTAAACTTGGGTTAACTAAATTCACACATTAACACAATTTTTTATTAATTTTTGTAATGTTTAATATGTTACTTTATTTAATTAGTTGATAATTTTAGTAATTTAACACATGAAAATTGTAATAATTTGGTGAGAAATAATTTGATATATCATAAATTAGCATAATTATTTATTTATGAAATATTTAAATAGTAAAAATTATTTTTTGGCAACCATTAATATGTTGCTCTATTTAGTTAGGTGATAATTTTAATAATTTAACATATGAAAATTGTAATAATTTACTAAGAATAATTTGATATATCATAAATTAGCATAATCTCGTAAGAAGAAAACATGCATATTGATAAAATTGATAATAAGCACATTAACGCATATCTTGTATTCCATTCAAAGTTTTATAGTGATATTGTAGATTTAACTAAATCATTTTAATCGGAAAGATACGTTCATAATATTCTTATTTAGACCAAGGAAGATGTTTACCAATGAAAAATTATGATTTAAAAAGAATATTTATTTATAATATGACATACTTTTTTTATTAAATTTTAACCACGTTTAATATGTTACTATATTTACTTAAATGATAATTTTAGCAATGTAACACATGAATTTTCAATAATTTAATAAAAATTTACTATATTTATTATATCTAGTAATTAGGTTTATGACATATCTAGATTAAAAAAAAAGATAAATTATACTTACCGCTTTTGATATTTAGTCTAAATACACACAATACCTTTCATTTTGAAAATTATACTTCTACCCCTATCATGAACATTCTGATTATTTGCTATTTATTTTTAATAAGTCATGTGACATCACATGGTCCACTGAGTATAAGAATCTTCTTTTTTAAAATTTTACATTTATACCCTTATTAAATCTCAGGTACTTAAGAGCAAAAAGTAACATTCTAACCTTATGCAAATTTGAAGAAGCTTATGGGTGTATCATGTACTAATTAAAGAAATTTAAAGAGTTTTATGTTAAATTTTTACAAAAATTTGGACTGATCAAATTTTGTTATCACAATATAAATGAAATGCAAAAAACAAAATAGAATTAGGTGTAAAGATTACCTGAATTTCAAACTGATCCATATTCTAATATTAAATTGATCCCTTTGTGATGTCATTTCTTCTTGACAAATTCTCTCCTCCTATAAAACCTTAGCCATCACACTGTGGGGGAAATAGAATTTGCAATCTATTGGGATGGAATGCAGTCAAACTAAGGTTTTAGGAGCAGGGACCCATAATAAAATAATACTATTTATGTATAATTTGACCTATCATCAAAAATACATAATCCAAAAATCAAGCCTAAATACCATTACAAACCCAAATTTTATATCACTAATATAGGCTAACAACACTTTGATATTTAGAATAAACTTCTAAATTATTTTAGGTCCATAATAGAAAATTCCAACAATCTTCCACTTAGACCACATAATTTAGATATTATGGGCACTTTAAGTAAATGCCAAGGAAAATATGGTACTATTTCACCCAAAGTCTAAATTGAGATTATAAGTATCCAAATATACAGAACATTATATTTGATATAGATATTAATGACATACCCATTGTATACATATATCTTACTAACAAAAATTTAACATAAGATGTGTGTAATAAGATTTACATAATGATAAACGTGACTACATGTAAATCTCCATACAATAATCTTAGCATTTGTCTGGGATGCCAAATGAGAATCAATATTCTCAACACAATTGTGAGACAGAGTCTAAATATTTCTGATAACATGCCATAACCACAAAATGCACACAAACAATAGTATATGGTAACATCATGAATATTTCATTTACATATTTCTATAAACAATTTAATGTAATTACATCAAATACAATATTCTGACTAACCTGGAACATCAAAAGACTTAGCCAAATCCTTATTAATTATATGATCATGATGCATTCTAACTATTAAACCTTTGGTTAATGGATCCATGAGCATATGATTTGTGGAAACATGCTCAATACAAGTAACATGCTCACTTATCTTTTCTTTCACAAACTGATACTCAATATCAAAATGTTTCATAGGGATAAAACTTTTGTTAATTAAAAAGAAGTTAACAACAGCAATATTGTCACAATAAATGATTAAGGGTCTTGAAATGCTATCAACAATATTAAAACTAGCAATGAAATTCCTTAACCATATAGCTTTACGTGTAACTTCATAAAACATGATATACTCTACTTCCATAATGGATGTAGCTGTAAGCAACAACTTGACACTTTTTCATGACACAACTTCTCCTACCATCATAAAGTTGTATCTAGATATCAATTTGTGATCATCTAGATAACCAGTAAATTTGGAGTTTGAGTAGTCTGTAAAAATGAGATCTCCCAATCTTTTATAGGTTAGCATGTAATCTTTTATACCCTGTAGGTACCTTATTACTCTTTTAACTGTAATCTAATATTTTTGACCAAAATCACTTAGGTATCTCCCTAACACACAAACAACATTAGCTATGTCAAGATGTGTGCACACCTAAGCGTATATTAGGCTACCTATGATAGACACATATGGAACATTTTTCATCTTTTCTTTTTCTTCATCACTTTATGGGCACTAAGTCTTTGAAAAGATCATACCCTTTTAAATAGGTGCAAAAACTTAAAAGCATGTTGACATGTTAAACCTTTTCAATACTTTCTTAATGTATGACCGTTGAGACAAGATAAGTATACCTCAGGATTTGTAACGATGAATCTATATGCCTAATACAAAAGAGGCATTCTTAAGATCTTTCACAATGGATCTTTATGTCCAATACAAAAAAGGCATGCCAAATACAAAAGAACATGATGGATCTGTCACAATGAACATTTATACCCAATACAAAAGATGCATTCCAAAGATCTTTCATCTTAAAAATTTTTTGATAGCATTTGTTTTGTTTTAGTTATCAAGTTCATGTCATTACTTGTAAGGAGAATGTTGTTAACATATAATACCAAGATCACAAAATTGTCCACACTCATCATCATATGGATGCACTAGTTAACATCATTCTCCTTGAACCCAGGAGAAGTTGTTATCTTATCAAACTTAATATACCACTGTCTAAGCACTTACTTTAAACTATATATGGATCTCTTTCGTTTACACGCCAGGTCTTCTTTACCTTTCTCTTATAAACCACTTACTTGTTTCATGTATATAAACTCTATCAAGTCATCGTTTAGGAAGGTTGTTCTGAAATTTTTTTGATGTAGCTCTAAGTCAAAATGAGCTACCTTTGCTGTAATATCTCAAAATAAGTTCTTAGTTGAGACTAGCAAAAAGGT
This sequence comes from Saraca asoca, assembly GCA_026873985.1. Classification (NCBI taxonomy): domain Eukaryota; kingdom Viridiplantae; phylum Streptophyta; class Magnoliopsida; order Fabales; family Fabaceae; genus Saraca; species Saraca asoca. The sequence goes on from JANHAO010010172.1 coordinate 8,942, forward strand.
TTCTTTATATTCTATGCCTTCCTTTTAAGAATGGTGTTTTGCAATAAGTCCATCCTTGTACCTCTCAATCTCACCTTGAACATCTCGCTTGATCTTGAAAAGCTATTTGCATTTAATGGGCTTACAACCAATGGATAATTCAACTAGATCCCATACTTGATTTTTGTGTATTAAAGCTAATTTATCCCTCATGGCACTGATCTATTCTAAAGAATTAAGACTAGATATAGGTTGTGAAAATATGGTAGGATCAGTATCTTCATAAACATCAAACTCATGCTCTTTCAAATAAACTAAATAATCATTATAAAATTGCTGGTTTGTGAACTTTATAAGATCTCTTGAAGGAAATTTCTTTAATTATTCCCACTGACTCCACGTCTTCTACCATTAGTTATACCATATCAACTTGTGGCATAATAGAAGGTGACTTAGCAAGTCATGGAACTAGTGCTATCATGATACTTTCTTCTCTGAAGGCTGTGATGTGCAATACCTAACTCTTACTATCCAATTCATCTTCAAAATAAATGGCTCTATCTAATTCAACAACTTTAGTGGAATGTGTTGGATAATAGAACTTGTTGCCTCTCAAGTCACTATAATAGCCAATAAAGTATCCAAAAATAGTCTTTGAATTAAGTTTTTTAGTAGAGAGGATATACAGTTTCACCTCAATTGTATAACCCCAAATATGGAAATGCCTTAGACTAGGCTTTCTCCTATAAATCAATTTATATGTCATCTTAGCACTGAATTTCTTGGAACTTGATTCAAAATACATGCAATAGTTTTTGATGTATCACCCCAAAAGAACTATGGTCATGACAAATGAGCCAACATGCATTTCACTATATTCATGAGTGTCTAGTTTCTTCCTTCCACAAATCACTTTGTTCTAGTGTCTTAAGCATGGTATAACTAGCCTCAATCCCACATTCCTATAAGTACTTAACAAAAAAGACTAAGGTTTCTTCTAGTCGCATCATACCTACCATAACACTCACCACCTCTATTAAAGTTGACACATTTAATTTTCTTCCTTAATTTAAGTTCAACTATAGCCTTAAATGAATTAAAGGCATCCGGTGATTTGCATTTCTCACTGAGCAGCTCCACCTATCCAAATTTGGAATGATCATTAATGAAAGTGATGAAATATTTATAACCATCCATAATTGTAGGTGTAATGGGTCCACTGGTACCAGTATGGATTAGCTCCAAGGTATATTGTTTTCTGCCTCTCTTTCCCTTTCTAGCTCTAGCAAAGAGTTTTCTCTTTATACAATCTACACATATGTCAAAGCCTGAGAAATCTAGATCATGAAGAACCCCTTCTTCTATGAGTATCTATATCGCCTCTCTAGAAATGTGTCCCATACATTTGTGCCACAACATCAAGGATCTATCATCAGTCTTGCTTCTTTTTTTTTTTCAATCATTGTATTAATTAAGTCTGAAACTAGGGTCCAACTTGATTTTGTACAATCCATCACACAATGCACTAGAACTAACCTCACATTAATTATAAATTTAATCATATTTCCATTACCAAGATGACATAAATAACATTATAATCCAAAACAACTACAAAAATCAAGTTCCTCCTTATTGCAGGTACATAAATAATATTTTAAGTTCTAATACATAACCAGTAGATAAACATAATGAAATAACTCCTATGTGCTCCACTTGTACTTTGTCACCATTTCCAAGTCGGACAATCAACTTTACATCACTTAGCTTTTTTGGATTTCTCAGTATTTGTAAAGAATTCATCGCATGAATGATAGCACCAGTATCTAGCCACTAAATGTTTTATGGAACATTAATAATGTTTGATTCAAAATATACTAAAGCTGAAGGGGTGCATTTCTTTCTTTTTTTTCTCCTTAAATCACTTCTTATATTTGAAGTAGTTCACCTTCTTATGCCCATATTTCTTACAAAACTTATAATTTCCCTTGAATTGAGTTTTTTTAGGCTTGTGGCATCATTCATTCATTTCTCCTTTTTTCTTTTCATAGGTCGACTTCCCTTTGTTATCCTTCTAGCACACTCTCATTCCTTATCTTGAAGTTGAGTAATGGGAAACAAAGTTGAGATAGTGAACTTTCCCTTTTTTCATGTCCTATCCTATCTGACTAACAATGGAAATTAATTCGTTAATTATCCATTCACCCTTCTAGGTATTGTAGAATGTCTAATTGAGTGGGTAACAATTCTAATGCATGCCAAATCAGGTAGACATCACTTAGGTTAACTTTCATATTTTTCAATTTGTTGTAATAGTAGTGAACCAACTTTAAGATACGTTCTCATACTTTGCTAACACTATCATATACAATCTTCTCATGTAGTGGGAGATAATGACCTTTCTCAACCTATTCATACATCACATATTTCTCGATAACAGACTCAAAAAAAAACTTAACATTTTAGGATTTAGCAATACTCTATTTAATGGTCTTGTCTCTTATGAACTTCAAGACCATCAAGCACACTCTGTTTGTGTGTGTCAACTTTTCATATTTAACCATTTGTTTAGCACTTAAATTTGCACCAACAAGAAGCTCATTTTCTCTAAATGTCAAATCAAGATTGGTGACCGCTAGATAAAGCTTCAAAGAATAAGTCCAATCCTCCTAGTTTGTCTCATTTAACGTATTCACTAAAGTTAATTGTATAGGCATGAAAGCAGAGAAAAATTTATCAGCATATTAACATATGTAACACTTTAATGATACTTTTATTTTCCTTATGAACATTAACTACACAATTACATATTGTACTATACTATAAGACCTAACACTAATAAGGCACTCAAAGTCTCATGATATCGTATAAGAATTAAATATTACATTCTTAAAACCTAACTCTAATAGAGTGCTTAAGATTTTAAAAATATAATAATTAATCCTATACTCACATTATCATCAACATACTATATGTTGACAGCAAAATCTAGTTCTGCTAAATTCTTATCAACTGATATCAGTTCTTAAACCCTAAACTATTTTCTCGTTAACGAAAAGGGAGATGAAGAAGATAACAAAGACGATGAAAAGGAAAAACAGCAATGGCATGCAATATTTCTAACATGGTTCAGCTAAAACTTGGCAATACTGGTCCCTAGGTCCATGGTAACTTTTATTAATCTGAAGAAAATTCTACAAAGTTTCAGTATATCTATTTCAACTTAGCTTACAAGGATCCTTCTCCTCCTATTTATAGAGGCTGGAAGGTTACAAATATAATTTTACATGTTACAAATAAGTTACATCAAATATTTAATGTAGAAGACAACTTAAGCTTCTACAAATCAGCTTCTATAGGTTACTTTCTACGGGTGGGTCCTTTGTCCGTGAATTAACATAAGCTTGTCTAGTGCTTTATCTCATTGAGCTTTTATCTAGGCAATCCGTTGCATCTAGTAAGCCGTTTCTAGCTCAAGATCACTACTGGCCTTCAGCGATGTCAAACTCGTACTTGTTGAGGCGAGCTCGAGCGGAGCAGTTCATTTCTTGACGAGTTAGACCTCTAACCTTTGGTTTCATTGCATCTCAACCTCATGATTAGTAAGGTGATGCCTTCCAGGTAACTTTAGCAAACTGGGCCTCTTTTGCTTGGATTAAGTTTCTGCTAAGCCTCTACTGATCTACTTTGTGAGATCGAATTTTACCCATAACATAAGCCCCCTAACTTTTAGTCACTTCACGGACTGGGAGTTATAATTTTGCTATGCAGTTAAAGTCTTTATACTTAGACTGTCATGTTATCTTTTCAATCTTCAATCTTTCATTCCGTCAGCTTTAGGCCATACCTCCTACAGTGTGTAATCTATAGTCGTTGGTGTGGTAGCCTTGTTTTCTTTGGATTGTTTGATTTAGAATAGCCAATTATCCTTTGAGTCCTTTACCAAACCCGGACTAGTTTATAAAGCCTGAAAAGCTCTTCTTGCTTCTTCGTGGAATGGCATGATAGATGCTTTAGTTAAGCCTCTCATGTTTCTAGTAGTTCAGCTTCTAGTGAAGCATTTTGAGGCATGCATGGTCTATTACAGTAGATTAGGAGGTGTGAATGGCCTACTGCACATGACTTCCCTGTATATCTCTTCTTGTTGGCTGCTAGGGAGTCTTGTGCAAATCTTGGATTATTTCCTCATAATTCTACTGTGAGATTCAACCTTGCCAACCTGATTCCTGAGAAATTTTTTAATTGCTTTGGACGCGAGTCAAGAAAGGAGCCACTGGCTAAGGAGGGCTATAAGAAGAAAAAAATTAAGGAGCAATCATGCTCATCAATCCTCTGGCCGATTGGAGTTTCCCTCCCAGGGGCCAGCTTTCTCCTTCTTTGTGGAAGCGATAGCTATAAGGTTTATGCTTTAACTTTGTACTTCCAATCTTCTGATGTAAATTGACCTTGTTGAATGAGGCTTTTTAATGAATGAGTTTTCCTTGTAATCCTTGAATGTTGTATCGAACCTTCTGTATGTCATAGATGATAATGCATATTCATGTAAATTACAGCAAAATAAGATATTCAAACGACTAATTAGCCATATTCAGTTAATAATAAATCTCAACATCCGAGTGCCTTTATAGTCAATAAGCAATATTTAGGCAAGTTGTATGTAAGTTATGCCCAGAAAAAGGGCATGCAAGCTGCAAGCACTTAGTTGCATGAGAGGTGCAAGCATTTAGTCACATGAGAGCTACGAGCATTTGGTCACATGAGAGTTATGATGCATTTATCGTAGTGCCTTCACGTTTAAATGAGCTCAAGGCTCTTTGTCAAGTTTAAATGTTTAATAGTGCCTCTGTACCTCAATGAATTCATAGCTCTACTAGATTTTGAGTGTTTAATAGTGCCTCTACATCTCAGCTTTTTGCTGGATTTTTAATAGTGCCTCTACATCTCAGTTTTTTGCTGGATTTTGAGTGTTTAATAGTGCCTTTGCACCTCAATGAGCTTATAGCTCTACTAGATTTTGAGTGTTTAATAGTGCCTCCACACCACAGCTTTTTGCTAGATTTTGAGTGTTTAATAGTGCCTCTACACTCCAACTCTTTACTAGATTTTAAGTGTTTAATAATACCTATGCACCTTAGCTCTTTGCTAGATTTTGAATGTTTAATAGTGCCTCTGCACCTAAGCTCTTTGCTGGATTTTGAGTGTTTAATAATGCCTTCAAACCTTAGCTTTTTGCTAAATTTTGAGTGTTTAATAATGCCTCTGCACCTTAGCTTTTTGCTAGATTTTAAGTGTTTAATAGTGCCTCTGCACCTCAGCTCTTTATTGCATTTTGTATCAAATCAAGATAACATAACTTTCTTTTTGTGCAGTGTTCTACTGGGGATACTTAAACAAAACCTCAATACTTTTATTAACTTCAATATAATATAATAGGATCAAAATATGGTTTTGACAGAAGGCTCTGGCTCTCAATCAATAATTTGCTAAGAACGCTGAGCTTACTATTCTGATGGCCTCACCACATAATCTTGTAATCGACCTCTTCTTATGAGATTTTCTATGGCATCCTTTAGAGCCCAGCATTCCAAGGTGTTATGCCCAATCTCATTGTGGTAGGTACAAAATTTATCTTTATTGCTCTTGAATTTACCAGGAGTCCAGAGAGACTTGGGCTTTCCAAAATCTTCCCTATCTTGTTTTGTTGCGAAGATCTTGTCTTGTATGTTAGACATAATGCTATAGCTTTCATAGTGACCTTGAGGTAGAGGTCACTTGACCTTACCTTTCTTCATGGGCCAACTGTTGGGGCTACAGCCTTGATCTTTATCGCTCCTCCTTTTGTTCTGGGGGGAGCTGGCTACTTCGTTCTTATGCTTGGGCTCCTCCGTGCCAAAGGTTTTCACCCATCTAATTTGCTTGGTAGCTCGCTCGTAGAATTCAGTGAGATCTCGTATTAGGGACTTGTACAAACTCCTATACAGCTTTCCATCTTTGAAGAGTCCTATGGAGATTGCTGTCAGGATATTCTCCTCTGAAGGATTTCCTACAAATTGGCCTCTTGCTTGAATCTGGCCATGTAATCTTTCAGTGATTCATTCTTTCGTTGAAAGATCATGGTGCCTCCCTACCTCTTCAATGCTGGGTATTGATTAATAAATTTTTGCTGGCACTTTTCCTAACTATTGACACTGCGAGTTGGAAGACTTCTGAACCATGCCCAAGGTATGCCGATGTAACACTTGACCAAAGGGTCAGTTGTTTGAAGGTCCATCTGGACATTGAACACATCAAGATGGTTGCAGGGATCGTTGTTCCCGTCATACAATGGGATCACGGGCACTTTGAGTTTTTGAGGGAGAGGCTACATTCAATCTCATAAAGAATGGCGAGTTCTCCTCGTTGTGAGTTTGCTCATTTTGAGCTTGGGGGCATTCCTCTAGCCGCTTTAGCCTTTCTAGCACTTCCTTCATTAATGGGTCCTGCTTTTAAGAATGTAGGGCAGAGGATTGTTGATTCTTTTTCCCCTTTTGGCTAGTCGTATTTGAGCTCTCAACTTGTTGCGAGCCCCCAAATCACTGACTATCACAATCTTCACGAGTCTCCCTCTGGACTTTTTTAGTAGTTGTTAGAGTTGTGCTACGATCTCCTCTTGCCTCTATGCACCCTGGGTCTGTGCTTGTGCTAACACTTTAATAATTTCAACTAACTCTCTTACTATGTTATCAAGCACTAGCCAGGGTTGGTGAGATGTTTGAGCCTCTTTGATTTCAGGGGCAATAGAAAGCTGACGATGAGCTTCGACATTGGGAGTGTTTGCCTACTGAACAATTGGAGAGTTTGAACTCCTGATGATTCTTCCTCTTACCATTGTAGCTATACAGAATTAGGAAATCTGAAAGCAGATGGGCCCTCCTTCGAGCGCCAAAATGTTGGTAGCGAAATCTAATTCTGCCAAATTCCTGTCAACTAAGATCAGTTCTTAAACCCCAAATTACTTTCTGGTTAACAAAATGGGAGATGAGGAAGATAATGAAGACGGTAAAAAGGAAGAGCAGCAATGACATGCAATATTTCTAATGTGATTCGGTTAAAACCAGGCAATACTGATCCCTCATCCACTATAACTTTTATTAATCTAAAGGAAATTCTACAGAGTTTCAGTATATCTATTTCAGCTTAGCTTAGAAGGATCCTCCTCCTCCTATTTATAGAGCTTGGTAGGTTACAAATATAATTTTACATGTTATAAATAAGTTACATAAAATATTTAATGTGCAAGACAACTTAAGCTTCTGCAAATCGGCTTCTGCAGGTTACTTTCTGCAGGTGGGTCTTTTCTTCATAAACTGACATAAGCTTGTTTGGTGCTCTATCTCATTGAGCTTTTATCCAGGCAATACGTTGCATCTAGCAAGCTGTTTCTGGCTCGGGGTCTCTGCTGGCTTTTAGCAAGGTCGAACTCGCACTTGTTGAGGCGAGCTCAGTGGGGTAGCTCGTTTCTTGACGAGCTAGACCTCTAACATTTGGTTTCGTTGCATCTCAACCTCACAATTAGCGAGGTGGCACCTTCCAAGTAACCTTAGCGAGCCAGACTTCTTTTGCTTGGACTTAGTTTTTGCTGAGCCTCTACTGGTCTACTTTGTAAGATCGAATTTTACCCATAATACTATACTAATAAGATATTATAAATATTATTAATATAGTACTCTTATTTAATCAAATTAAATAATTTTAATTATTATTTAACAAAAATTTTTACAACCATCATGGGTTCACAATTACATAAAATTTCATGTCATAATGTGAGTTAACTTTATTTCTATAAAATTATACCTTAAGCACATAGATATACTAAAATTAATTTGTTTACCCTATAGTATCAAAAAATTCTAGAAAAATCATATACTGTATTTCTCAGTATAAGAATCACATGCAAAAAATTTCAAACCTAAATAATTTCAAATTAACACTTAAATAAAATGGGCAAAAATTAAATAAAAATTTGAAAAAATACAAAAAAAATGTGCTCAAAGAGTGAAGTATACTAATGCAACTAGCATAGTTTGAGGATGCTAGCAAGCCAGCTTGTGGTGTGCACACATGACCACTACGAATAAGTAAGCACACATGCACCCGCAAATTCATCATCTTCAGCCATTTCATTATTTTTGGGTTTGTGTGGCCCATATTAGGTCCAATTGCAACCTCATTGCAATTCGATCATTTTCTCTCAAATTTATTATGTGTTTTATTCCTAAAATGATTCTAAAGCTAACCTATTTTTTTATTTAAAGAAAAACTTGAAAATTGTACTACAATTCTGCACAATACTAACCAAAAAGCTAACCTTATTTTCTATTGTAAAATTTTTTTCTTCAAATCAACAATTCCAGTAGATATTCTATAAAATTAATTTGGGGTTTTTCATCCTAAACATGATCTAAACTAAAAAAATCAATTAATTTGAATAAATTACTGCAAAATTGGCCAAATTTGTGTTTATACCAAACAGCCATGAACAAAATAATTTCAATTTCAAAACATTGTTCAAATTGAATTACACAATAAACTTAGAACATTCCATGCAATAATTTCATACAAAAATTTTGATAATTTATCAATGTAAAGCTATGAAATAATTTGAATAATTATGGCATTCTAAATTCGAAATAATTCAATCATCATAAAATAAATCAAATAAAAATCATAATCAATTTGCACATTATTAGACATGTAACACAATTTGTGCAACTCTTTTTACAAAAATTTGGACCAATCAAATTATGTTATCACAATATAAATGGAATGTGAAAAATAAAATAAGATAGAATACAATTAAACTATGATTTTAGAAGTAGGTGTTGGTGTATGCCCTAGAAGCCAATCATAAGATGATTGTTTGTATACATTATATTACGTTTTAATGGCAATTCAATTATTATA
>JANHAO010010173.1:0-17845 GCA_026873985.1 Saraca asoca
AAATCTTAAATTAGCTTCCACTAGCCACACTTATGGCAAACCCCATCTCTTCTTTTGGTAGAAGACTAATGCAACCATTTAATAGGCATTATAAGAGGAATATTCAAATTTGAAGGATATGAATCCTATCGATTTAGAGCAAAATCATGGTTTGTTAAATTAATATACTTAAAGAAGTTTGACTTTCATTCATACTTAGCTCGACTAAATATTAACTTTGAGCTTATGGTATTCTCTTTATAAGTTTAGCTAGTATAATGCCTTTTCTGCCATCCTTTCTTCTTTTCTAGAGTTTGTCTCGCGAAAAATATCTCTACTCTAAACAAAGTAGCATCAAGTAATTAAAATAATCAAAATAATGCAATAACACACAAACAATTTCGTACGGAAAAAACCTCAAAATCTAGGGGTAAAAAATCATGAGAGCTGATTTATTACATCATCAAGATTATAGGATGATTTGTGTGGAGGCTCTTAACCATATCCCCACAATTTCTTTGCCACTATCCCTATATCTCTTCCCAAGCTTTATAAGGGTTTCCACATAATGCTAATAGACACTCACATCCTTATATCTCTTATACCTTAAACTCTTGTCAAACACAAATATTTATAGCCCAAAATATTTACTTGGTAAGCAATCAAATCACACTAACACAAAAAAGTTAACTTTGATAGAAAAATAATTCACAATAGGAAACTAGCACTAATAGATAACAATTAGAATTTTGATCAAACTCAATAATCTTCACCTTGATATAAATTCTATCATCTTCATCAATCTTCATGCTTCATTTATTGCCAAACAAGACCATTCATGAAGATTTTCATGGAAACTAAGGCTCAAATCTTCATTTGATGGTTGTATTGTTATTTTTAGGATTATTTTTTATAATATATGAGTCTTTGACAAATAAAAACTTCAAGAAATTGTTGTCCTAATTCAATATTCATCTTCTTCTAGTTTGAACAGAAGTAAACCATCTTACTCCATCTCAACTTTTTTTTTCAATCACTTTAGAGTGGATTTCTACCTTTTTTTGTAGTTAATTTGATGATTTTATAATGATATATCCTTATATATGATAGTATGTACGAAAGTTGATTCGTTATTTGAATAGTATGAAATTGTTGTTGGGTTTCGGGAATAAATTGGTTTGATTTGTGAATGATGATAAAAGTTATATTCTATAGATGAGAAGTGCTTGAATGATGTTTGTTTAATGGTTCTTAAAGTTATATTACAAATCCATGTGATTTGGTTATGTTTTGGATAAGTTCTGTTTGGAAAATTGTAGCTTTTGCATGTTCTAGAACCTAACAGTCGGCTGTTGAAATCCTAACAATTGGCTACTAGCTTTAGGAAGGTCCCTTAGAGATCTTATGCTCAGTAGTCATTTGCTAAGGCCTAGTAGTTGATTATTGGCCTTTGAATAGTCCTATATTACTATTTTAACTCACTTTTAACAATAGAAACTCATTATTTCCCTATGGTACCTTAACATTCTCCTAATTAAGATTTTTTTATGCAAATACTAAAGACTTATATGTTGGATGATGATGATATCAATGCATATCTATGTTTATGTAATGGTTGCTTGACCATACAATGCTTCTTAAAGCAATTGAGTATTATGCAAATGTGTGATAAGAACAATTACGATAAGAAAAGGCAATGTTAAATGTGAATTAATAATGAGTCAGATCTACACGCTCAAGGTGGGTACAAATAAGGTTGATGTGGAGGGACAATGTTAGAGGTGCGTATGGATAAGGCTAGATGGTAGTTACAAGGAGATCTAAATATTTCTATCAATTGAATCAAATTGTTATGTTGAAATTGTTTGTATTAGCTCATTGATTTCAAATTGAATTTGATTAAGACACAAAAAATTATAGTTCTTTATAGAAAACAATGTGTGGAATTATCATATACCATATAATTCTATGTCTTGGTTTATTTGGTAATGTTGTTACCTTTCTTCCATAAGAAGGTTTTGATAAAACTCATCTTTCTTCAGGAAAGCTTAATGCAATTATTTTATATATATCCATAAATTAGATAGGTTGTTACTCACAAAGTCTCGAACTTCCTTTTCTTTAGGTCATTGTTTAGATTCTCAAGTAGACATACCATCATCATCACCAAAGTAGGATGGTTGATCTAATGGAAATCTTTATAGATACCTGGACAACTACTTTCACAAGTCCTCTAGGCACTTATTTAGTTCATTTTCATTATGTTATGGTATTTGACCAAGTTGGTTGTGAAATTCTCTATGCAATGGAGGCAATACCTTTAATAGGCTCCAATGTTATACTTCTCATGGAAATGGGTTGGATGGACCCTTAAAGAGTTCCTACTAGTTTCAAAATTGATCCATTGAATATGTCAATGTAGTAAGACTTAGATATGAATGTGAATAGGTTTAAAGAAAAGATGAGTGGCTTGAGGGTAATAGTTAGACTAATTATTCTTTTGAAATGAGCTAAAATTACAAATTAGCCTAACTATTTTTGAAATCCCTAGGTGAGAATGAAATAGAGATGACAGAAAAGAAGAGAAATAGAGAAGTAAGTGGATGAGAAAAAGGTTGACAACATTAGAAACTCTTGATCCATTACAATAGGTTTGGCTTTTGGAAATATAATAGAAGTTTGCAATTCTCTAATGATCACATAATCTTGTTTTATGTTCTATGATATCTACAAGTGTGAATTATTTCACTATGATAAAAGAACTTTGAAGTGTCATAAGTAATAAGAGAGGAGTTCTATAAAAAAGCCAAATGCAAAATTTGACTCAAATTTGTAAAGGCTTGTGGAGCCAATTTGTTGTTAGTTACCATGTCAGTTATGATCTTATTTGGGGTCATGACATTAACTTTGTCGCTAACACTCAAGAAGGAGGGAAATGATGCCAATAATTTGAGGTATTTGGATAATGGAGCAATCAATCACATGCTTGGTTACCAAGGAAAGTTTGTAGCTTACTGAAAAGGTGAATGGCATTGTGTCCTTTGAAGACTCATCAAAATTCCAAATTGAAGGAAAAGGTACAGTTCTTATATCTTCTAAAGATGGTAATCATAAGTTAGTAAATGATGTTTACCATGTGCCTAAATTGAAAAGTAACTTTCATGTTTAGGCCAAATCCTTGAAAAAGGGTATGAAATTCTCATGAAAGCTAAATGTCTTTAGCTTAGAGATCAAAATTCTAATTTGATTGCTAAGGTGCTTATGTCAAGAAATAGAATGTTCATATTAAATCTCAAGACAGTTAAAGCAAACTACTTGAAGGCTAGTGTTCAAGATGAAGCATGGCATTGGCACATGAGGTTTGACCATTTGAATTTTGGACCTCTCAATGGCATGAGAGAAAAAAAGATAGTGAAAGGGATGTCTTCAATCAACTATCTCAATTAGTTATGTGAAGCATGCCTTCTTGGCAACACTATAACGACTTATACATTTTCCATCATTTCTAACATCCTTCTGATGAAAATATCTGGACATCAGAAGTTTGTTAGAAATGACATTAGAAAATGGAAAATATAGTATTGAAAATTTTCTAATACCTATAAACTTTAGAAAAAATGATATGGCAAGATTCCAACATCCTAATTTGTTAGTAAAATTGACCAATATATTTTTTAAAAAAAGTTTGGCATGTCAATTTTTGCCCCATCTTAGGAGAAGTCAAAATTGCCATGTCACATGATAATGTTGCACTTTTTGACATCCTTATACATCAGAATACCATTAAAAAAATCAAGTTTTTAAAATTTTGAATTTTTAAAACTTGTCACATTTTTTGACATCTTTAGACATTGGAAAAATGCCAACAGCCATGAATGTTAAAAACAATCAAATAAAAAATAAATCTAATTTTAGATTGAGTGGTCCCTTTTTCCATTCATTTGTCTCTGCCTTAGACCCTCAACGATGCTACTGGCTTGCTATTGTCAATCATTGGGTTATCGTCGTCCATCATTAGATTGTTGTCTTCCATCATCGAGTTGCCTCCTTCCATCGTCAGCCTGGTTGAAGTTTGTCTATTAATGGATTGAATTCACCATCTTACTTGTTTTGCTCTTTTGCTCCATACTCACTTTTATAGGTATTTTGGACTCATCCTTTTCTTTTTATAGCATCAAATTGCAGCTCTTGTGCATATTTTGCTACTTTGTTGTTATTGGGTTCTACTTAATAACAACAAAGTAGGTTGATGGGTGGAATGCATTTTTCTAGATTTGCTTGGATGGATGAATTGATATTGTTTTAATTTGAGTATAATGACATCAAACGAGTAGGTTGATTTGGGGGAGTGTCCTGCAAAATTTTACACCTACCTAGAATTGGAAACCTAAAGTTTGAAGAGTGCAAGTAGTAATAGTGAGCATTGATTGGTCAAGTTCCTTAGTGAATTGAGGTTATGTACTTACATATTTTAGAGGAAAGTTTCTTCAATATTAGTTTATTTTATTGCTATACATAGTGGTTAAAGAAGGGGCAATGGGCTTAAGCGCACTGGCTAAATTGGATTCTAAGTAATTGCTTGTTGATGAGTAAAGAGGTGTTAATTGAAATTGATTATATTTTTTTTATTGAGTTTTTGAATGAATTATCCTATTTTAAACATATTTGTACTTTTAGAAAAACATGTTATAAAGGAAACTTTGTTATTTTTATCAATTAGTATGACCATTAGAAAAAGCTAGGATAAGTCTTTGTTGATTAATTTAATTTGAATCTAGATGGGCAAGTGCCAAATCATCAGAAGTGGATTAAAAACAAAATTCTTAATAATGGTGGTGGATATACATATGGGTTTTTGAGTAGTCTTGCTTGTTTCTTATGCGATGCAATGACCAAGCTATAAAAAAGATAGTGTAATTAGTGTATGTGCAAAAAAAAAATAATAAGAGATTTTATTCCATTAATGATGTGAAAATTTATCTTTTCAAGTGTGGGTTTATTGATTATTATTGGTATTGAATTGGTCATGTTAAGGCTGATCCATAAAGGGTTGGGTGTGAAGGAGTTTGATCTAATGTTGGGGGAATGTATGATATAGGGCCATCTAATAGGTTTGAGGATATTATATTTGATGTTGTCATTCATACTTTAGAGAGAACTTCTAATCTAACCAAGATGAATCCCTAATGAGTAATCTGAGAAGTTTTCTGATATCTTAGAAGCTACCCAACAACCATTGTGGCCAAAGTGTAACAATTAGATTGAGTTGTCATAGGTAGTGAGAATGCTAAGTATTAAATTAGACTTCAATCAACCACAAAGGTGCTTTGACCAAATCATCCAACTTTGTGAAGAATCACATCCATCCAATAATTTTGTTTTGTTTAACTTGTATGAAGCCAAAAAAATTAGCTTAGAAACTTGGCCTAAGGCAGAAAAAAAATTGATTATTGTGTGAACGGTTGCATGATTTACTATAAGGATTATATCAATGGAAGACAATGCAAGATTTGTGTTACTCCCATTATAAATAGCATAGGAAAGGACTGGAACCAAAGGACAAAAATTAAGGAAGTGACATAATCACAAAGGTTAAAATTAGATCAATACAAACAGAATGGTCAAAGATGAACAAATGGAAGGAAAAGGATAAACATATGATAGGGATAAGAATCAGTTAGTAACCAAATATATGGAATAAGGAAGCTATTAAGAGTATATTGAGGAATTTAAGGACAATGTAACTAACTGTACAATTAGGATAGGATAGAGATATACCCCCAAACCCTAGATAAACTAGAATGCACATAAAGTAACAATTTAAGGATGAATAGTATTAAGGGAGAGAATTTGTAACACCCCATAGGATTACCTAATTGGACTCAAACACGGGTTAGGGAGAGTGGCTAATTGATTATAGGTTTAGTCCCTGGGAGTGGATCAACCTATCGGCTAGAGGTGGCCAATTGGTTAGTATCAGGTCAAGCAAAACCCAACACATGAAATTTAATGTGATAGAATCCTAATATAGTCAAGCTGTCGGCTATAACTGAAACCCTAGTAGGAAGAATGCATAGGATAGGAAATGTGAATTTGATCTCCTCTTATCTTATCTTTACATTCCATTAATTTTAATCGATTAATTCTGTTTAGGTCATGATGATTACAAGAATAAATATAGGACTTAGAGCAAAGGATAGGAAATCTCCATATCAAATGAGTGGAAATTCTACTTTCTACCTCCCTTTTTATATAAAGTTTATTATTTTGAAATTATTCATAAATATTTTAGTTGTGATTGAGAATCTAGAATTAGGCTTGGAAGTTTAAGTAGTATACACTATCAAGAATATGAACATGGTTTTAAAAGAAAGTGTGGTTAAGATTAGGCCTAAATAAATTCTAGTTAGTATTGAAGATAAAGATACTAGAAGGATTCTTAATAGGATTCCAAAATTAAGATAGCTTATAGGAAATTCTATAGCTTATATGAAATTGTATTCATACATGCTTACTTGAACTATTGCTTGCTTGATTGATTGATTGTAAAGTGTGAAAAGGAATGAGAAGTACAATGAACATCAAGTTGGAAAAATTTCTAGAAACTCAACTTTACATATTCACATGAGTATAAACTTTTAAGTCCTTTTTTTTTATTTTTAAATCATATAAATTATCAAGGAAACTATTAAAAGTTCATTTTATATGTTCAAACTTAAGTTCATCAAACATTTATTATTTTAAGATTTCACAAAAACTCTTGGAAAAGTATTATATACAAAAAATATTACCTAATGTTTTATTCATTATTTTCTAAATTCTTTGGAACTAATTTTGTTATTTATACTATTGTTTAATATTGAATTTATTTTGCTTGTTACATGAAATTTGTATTTCTTTATGATTTTAAATCTACATTAAATGTTTCATGGAATAAAATGTTTCTTAAGAAAATGTATTTAAATTTATGTTATTAATTTCATGAGCATTTAGAATACATATGAAGAACATGATAGAATTAGGAAATTAGGAAAATATATCAACCTAGTTGATAAAGGGTATTGAAAGGCACTATTACAAAAACACATTTACATATCAATTATTTCACACATTCTACGTCAGTTTGAAAATTGATGTCTATTTACCTAATATGATAGGTTAGAACAATTCACATTAATTTTTTAACCAATGTGTACAAAAAGGAAACAATGTTAGTTTCTAATATACAATCAATATCTTTTTATTTGGAAAAAACTTTTATAGATTGATTTCTTATATTAATAACTGATATCTTTTTTTTCCTCTAAAAATGTCAATTTTTATCACAAACTAACATATTTTTTCAATTGCTAAAGATGTTCATTTTTTAAAATAATCGACATCTTTTCTCAAATGATAATAACCACTAAAGATGTCGATTTTCTATAATAACTAATGTCATTAGAGGAAAAAAGGATGTTACTTTTGTATTAAAACTAACATTTTTTTCCTTAAAAAAAAAAAGCTCAACTTCTAACTAGATTGTTTTATAGAAACATGCTACTACTTACATTTTTACAAAAACCTATTATTATTTATATTTTAGTAGAAACAACCATTGAATCAAAATCTACAATCAAGCAATACAATCACAATTTCCATAATATCAAACATTTTGTTGGATCAACAAAAAATTCAAGATATTACAAAACTGAATTAAAATTACAACATGCCAAATTAATAACAAGATTATACATAATAGTCATTTACTTACTTTTTGATTAATTCACTCAATTGTACTTCTCCTTTAGTTATCCCTTCTCCTATAATGCAATTTTTAATATTATTGAGAGCTTTAGATAAGAAATTTCAAGTGTTGCTATGTCCATCCATATAAGTCAAAGTTGCATTTTTATATATACAATTAATAAGAGTCAATTTACCTAAAAGGTAGATTTTTTTTTAATTAGAAAATGGTATATGCATTTTATATAAGCAAATCATTCAAGAAGCTATACAGATTGCATATTATTAACATATGATTGCATTCCTTCCTAAGGCAATTTTCATTCTAATGAAATCAAACAATTTTATTATTGAACCATCTTCTTAATAAACACAATCAAGTATAAGCATCTAAACTAAAAATTATATAGTTTATTGCCTATGTACAATAATTACGTAATATATCAAGTATAAGCATTCAAACTAAAAATTATATAGTTGCCAATAAATATCATTAATTACCTTTAATGCCATGAAATGCATATATATAAATATATCTCCAAAATAACATAAATAAAACCAAAACAAAGAAGGTTTTATATCAAAATCTCCCACTAACCTAATACATCAAATGACTCAACTAAACCCATACATGTTATATGATCACAAAAGATTCTAACATGTAAGCTTTTAGCTAATGGGCTTGTTGACATAGAATCTATGGTAATATGTTTGATATGAGTTTGTAAATCAACAATCTTCTCTTTAACAAACAAATATTTGATATCAAAATATATTGTACGACTAGAGCTCTTACTATTTTGAGACAAGCAAACGCCAGCAATATTGTCATAATAAATGGTTAAGGGTCTAGAGATATTTTCAACAACATGAAATCTGAATATCAAATTTCTCAATGATATGGCCTTACGAGTAGCTTCATAACAGGTAATATACTTAGCCGCCATGGTTCAGAAAGCTATGATTATTAGTTTAACACTTTTTTCATAAAATAAGTCCTCCTCCCATCATGAACACATACCTAGTTATGGATTTCTTGTTATTTAGATAGTTAGCAAAATCAGAATCTAAGTAGTCTATAATAACAAGATCATTGGATCTTCTATAAGTGAGCATAAAGTTCTTTGAACCATGAAAGTGTGTCATAACTTTCTTTAGAATTGTCTAATAACTTTGTCCTATATTACTTAAGTATCTCCCAAGTACATTGATTATAAAGGCAATATCAGGGCGTGTATTGACTTGAGTATACATTAGGCTACCAATAGTATAAGTATATGGGACTTCCTCCTTTTAGATCTTTTCTTTATTATTCTGAGAACATTGGGCTTTTGAAAAAGACTAACTTGTTTGTAAAGATGAAGTGCAATGGAAGAAAGTAGATATATTGAACCTACTAAGGATCCTTTTAATATAAGTCCTCTTAGAGAAATCATGAATATCCTAGGATCTATCACGATGAATTTGTATGCCTAAAATGAAAGAGGTATCACCAAGATCTTTCATATCAAAGTAGGCAGATAACATTTGTGTTTATTGATCAAAAGGTTCATGTCATTACATGCAAGACATATATAATTAACACATAACACAAGAATTCTATACTCGCACCCAAATGTTTTCATATAGATACATTGATTTGTAGCATTCTCTTTAAAACCATGAGAAGTAATTATCTCATCAAACTTGAGATACCATTGTTTGGAGGCTTATTTCAATCCATATATGGACTTCTTTAATTTATACAGAAGGTGTTCTTTTCCCCTCTCTTGAAAACCATCTAGTTGTTTCTTATACATATTTTTTTTTTCATAATTCACCATTTAGGAAGATAGTCATCACATTCATCTGGTAGTGCTTCAAGTCAAAATGAGCCATTAGAACCATGACTACTTGAAATGAGTCTTTAGTAGAGACTAGTGAGAAAATTTCTTTATGGTCAATGCCTTTTCTGCAACAATAACCTTTTGCTACAAACTTGGCATTATATCCCTTTATTTTACCTCTAGTATCTCTCTTGGTCTTATAAACTCATTTGCAATCAATAGGTTAAGAGCTAGCAAGTAATTCTACAAAATTCCAAACACAATTTTGTTGCATAATTTTTAATTCACCATTTATAACATTCATCCACTAAATAAAGTGTGCACTAGAAATTTCCACCTCAAAAGTGGTAGTATTTTGGCCACCAGCATCAAACTCATGCTCCTATAGATACACTAGATAATCATTTGGGATGCCAATCTACGAACCCTTGAAAATCTTTTTAATGGAATTTTATCAACAATTTGTTTTGACTATTTATCATCTTTTATTGGTGGTGGTAGATCAACATCATCCTGTAGATTTATGATAACATCTTTATTATTTTGAGGTGTTTCAAAGGATAGTGGCATGTGCCTGAAATTCCATTCCTATCTTAAAACAATATTCTATGGTTCTTAACTTTCATGATTTGATTCATTCTTATAGAAGATGACATGGTCAGATTCAAATACCAGTATGGATCAATTCTAGAAAATCTCCACTTCTGGCTATCTTTCCTTTTTTAGCTCTAACAAGAAGTTTTTTCTTTATGCAATCAACATATGTACTATAATATGAGAAATCTAAGTCATGTAAGAGATCTTCCTGTATCAATCTTTCTACCCTTTCTTTAGATATATGACCTAAGTGCATCTCATCTAACCCTTTCCTCTTGCTTTTAACTATGGTGTTCATAGAATTTCCAAATAGGATCCAACTCAAAGTTATACAACTCATCAGATAAAGAACCATGACCAAAAATAGTAGATTTATAATATAAAGTAAATTTTCCATTTCCAAAATGGCAAAGGTAATCATATTTGTCTAAAGCAACAATATAAATTAAATTCCTTCTCATGGAAGGTAATTCTAAAATATGTCCAAAAAATAAAGTCAAAATAACTACTCTTATATGATCTACTTCAACTTTATTGCTATTAATTAATTTGACCACCCACTTTCCATCACTTAGTCTTTGTCTCCTATTGAGTACTTGTAAAGAATTTGTAACATGAATTGTTACACTAGTATTTAACTACCAAGTATTAAATGCTATTTCAATAATATTTGATTCGAAGCAACCTAAAGCTAGAGTTAAAAGAGTTCCTTTATTTTTCTTCTTGCTTAAGAATTTCTTAAATTTATGACACTTAACTCTCTTGTGCCTAACATTCTTATAGAATCTATATTTTCCCTTAAAGAAAGGTTTTCTTTACTTTCAGATGCTATCCATTCCTATCATCCTTCCCTTTTTCATTACTAGATTTGCCCTTACTATCCTTGTGATAAGCACTTTTTCCATAATTAGAACTTGAGCCATGAGCCATAAAATGAACAGTTTGAATTTTCCCTTTCTTCATATCATCCACTACTTGACTTACAATAGAAATTAGCTCTTTTAGAGTCCATTCCCCTTTCTGGGTATCTTAAATACATCAAACTAAGGAGGTAGAGACTCTAAAGCATTTACCACCCCATGCCCACCTTCATAGATTTTAGCTTGTTGTAGTAGTGACAAATTTCATGATATGTTCACGCATTCCACTAACTCCATCATAATTGATCTTTTCTAGTAAAGAGAAATAATAGCGTTTTTCAACTTTGTCAAACTTCACAAATTTCTCACTGACAAATTCAAGAAAAACCTTGGTTTTTTCAACATCATGAATATAATGTATAATGGTTTAGTTCATATTGTATTTCATAATCATTAGACACACTCTATTTTAATATATCCAATTCTCATTGAGTGCCATATCAACAACGAAAGATTCAACAGTTATGGCAGGTTCCTCTTCTCTTGCTGCTAGATCCATGTTCATAATTGTTAGATACAGTTTTAAAGATTCAACCTAGTTCTCAAAATTGGTCTTGTTAAAAGTTCCCTTAGAAATTAATTACAAAGGTAAAGAATTTGGCGCAATTTCATCAAAATATATTTATTATGAATATTCATGATGCATATAAATACAATCATGGTACATATTTCCTTATAGTAATTATGTAATTTTTGTTTACCTCTTATTTACTATCATCGTTCTTAAAGGTCTTGAATTACAATGAATAAGCAAGTTGATTAAAAATAGTATTATATTCTAAAATCTAACACATTTAAGATTTTAGAACATAAAATAAGATTAAATATTGTGTTTACAAAATTTTACATTGATAGAGCATTTAAAATTTTAGAAATAGAAAAATCAAATCTTTTATTTATATTATGGTAATAATGTATTAATAATATTGCAATGATAGGGTGAGTACACTATCAATATATTTCTCTCTTCCCTAATATTTTGATTACTTAATTATAACAAAATGTAACTGATTTCATGAAAGGCGAGTTCTCAATTATAATAACCATAATATAAATAACAAAGAATTCTCCCACAACAACATAATTTCATAAATAAACTATCTCAACAAAAAATGAGTAAGAATTATACATAAAATATTTTATCAAAATATTTAGAGCGTACAATATTAAAATAATTAATAAAAAGTTGATTAAATATTTTCAATCAATAAAAAATTTGAAAAAATTTCCAAAAATTCTAGTTCAGGGATTGGATTCCAAAATCATTGAGATTGATGGCATAAAACGCTCTTTTAAGTGGCATGTGACACCCATGTGCCATACAATGTGAGTGGGGTTGGCATGTGCTTGCACTAGAGCTCTCCTTCTTCGCCTATTGGGTCTACAACTCATGTTTGGTGACTTGACACCAAATGCTTGATTTTTGACCTATGAGTATTTTGATGCTAATTGATGAAAAATTGATTTGAATACTAAATCCTATAAACATGCAATCATGCCTATCAGCATGTATTTTTAGACAAAATAAAATATGTATTAAATTGTGTGCTTGAGTTATTTGCAATATCCAAGTTGTTAACAAGAACAAGAAAGGTGAACTTCTCTTTACCTTAATTTGTTGTCAATCAGAAACTATAATCTCAATAAGATAGTTACAAGTACAAATAGGGTAAGAACATGGACATCTTCTTGTGAGATCAGGACTAGACTAGCATTTCCTTCATCAGTAATCCAATGAACAAGGCCCATAGAACATAAAACCCATTAATGATCTAAGTGCCTTATAAAAACCCAATAATAACATAATTAGAAAGATTTGACGCAACATGCTCTACATTATTTTGATATTTTAGTAATTCAAGCTTTAATTAAAATCATTGGACTAAACTAGTCCAAGAAATCATTTCAAGAAAATTTACATCTAGTTACATTTATTATTGTTCTGTATTTCTCTACTTTTCATGTCAACTTTGTGTTTGATCATGCATGTGTTGGTCTTAACATCTGTGATATTAGTGTCCATACCACATAAGATGTTAAAGGCTTATGATCTTATTATTAATCAATGATTGTATAGTGTCAAATTGTTATTTGATATTTATTATTGTGACTGTAATTTATGATGTTATTTTTCTTATTTATGTTGTTTAAGTGGGAGAAGTCAAAATAGTATTGTGGGCTAACATAATTAATTAATTTATTATAAATTTCAAATAATATTATTTATTTGAGTCCAAAAAAGGAATTATATTAGTAATAAATCTATTATTACTTGGGCATTGTTGGCTCGTTCAATTATTTTCTACAACTTAAATATAGCTTCTCACCTCTTTAAAAACTACACTAATCCTATAAAATGCACGTAACACATGTATGACTTTGCTTTCACAATCCAACGAAATCTAATCTTGCTTTCCACAAACACGGTGCGTCCTCTCACACGCATAATTCATCTATAGGTTGGGCGTGCCTTTCTCCTTCTCATCTTTACCCTTTAACTTTTTCTCTTTAAACAGCAATACCTTATAGCTGGAAAAAACAGTGAAAGAGAGATGCTTACTTACTGAATGACAATTAAAGTATTGGTGATCAAAACGTTACAAAAGCTTTGGAACCAATATCTATATTTGGTGTCTGTCTGCCTGGTCCCTTCTTCACTTTCTGCTGAGAATAACTTGATAACATAGCAAGTTAACTAGAGCGTCAAGTCTCTGTCTGTCCCAATATAGATTCCTTCTGGGGTATTGGAGTTGTGTAACACATGTGAGCTTGTTATATAATTAAGGACTTTACTTGCTTAAGAAATCCTGCAATTATGCTCAGCAAAAGTCACATGAATGTAATGCCTCCTTTCGTTTTCCTTTTACTTTTAACACTTCTAATATTTAAGCTATCCTCCTCCCAAAACAAATTAGAAGCTTGTGGGAGCGTGGATTTCATGATATTCTTTCCATTTTAAGATACAAATTAAGATGTTTTTTAAACGGTTAAATTGTTTACAAAATTATTTATTGCCATACATAAGGATCACATAATGTGTGAGATCTTAAATTAGATGAAATATTAATTTATTTTTTCTATAATTAAAAGAAGTTTGATGCATTTTTCTCGTAAAATAAGTATAACTAATATTAATAATAGTAAAAACTCAAATGTCATGAGTCATGCTAGAGTTAAGTAATGTACCCTCCATTATATTCTATGTCATGAACACGTGGGTAATGCTTTAATACATATCGGAAAATTTTGTAAGTTTTTTTTTTTTTTGTTTATTGCCTACCATAAAAAATAAAAAAGCTACAACTTTTTTCCATAAAATCTTATCATTTGTAATTTTTTCACAAAAAGTTGTAAATGTGTATGGATCTTGTATGTAATAAGTACAAAAAAAATTACAATATCAGCATTCAAAATTGCATATATATATTATTTTTATATAAAAGTTACCAAAAATATAAAAAATTTTCACAAAACTTATCTGAATACATATTGATATAATTTTTTTTTTCTAATAGTACTGAATATATTTCAAGAACTGTCTAATTAGTTGAGGAAAAATTCACGAATATATACACCCGTTATGGAATACTTGCCAAACAATTTTCTCCTCTTCAGTATAAAATGGCTACTGTATTACATGTGAGCATCATCAGCCATATATCTCTTCTTCCTTCCAGCCGTGTGTATTCTTCTGAACCTTTCCTCTCACCCCAGACAAGAAAAATCCGTTTGCCAGTTATAAGTACAAAGCTCTCGAAGATGAGGAAACCAAGTTCCTCTACGAATTTTGTATTCCCGGAAACCGAGGAAAAAATTCAAGATTTAATGGTTTATACGTCGGGAGGCAGCTGGGATGAAGTTGTTGATATGTATAAAAAACTTGCGTGGACTCATAGGACAACAATCAACGACTCGCAAGACACTGCGTTGCATGTTGCAGTGGATAATCGCCAGGAAGAGAGTGTTGCACAGCTTGTCAAAGCAATCGTCCATGAAGAGGGTGGGAAAGAACCAGAAACATCGGCTATAGCAGCTAAGAATGTTAGGGGTGATACCCCTCTCCACCTTGCGGCCTCAAGGGGATTCGCAAAGATATGTTATTGCATTGTTGGGGAAAATAAGGAAAGAGCCCATTTGTTGAGAGTGCGTAACAAACGGGGCGAAAGCCCTTTGTTCTTGGCTGCTCTCAATTGGCAGAAAGACGCCTTCTTGTACCTATATCATTGTTCCCCGGACATAACCGCCGCCGACCTCACCCGAAACGACAGAAATACGATTCTTCATACTGCCATCCAGAGAGAATATTTTGGTAAGCATGCATGTAGTTAGTTTACTGATTTTAAGTGAATTGTTTATTTAATTTTTCTTTTGATAATCAAAATAGCTAATTTTTATGTTTGTATGCATGTATGATAATCAAAATAGGGAAACAATTATTTTTGATAATTGTTGCAACAGATTTGGCAGTTGTTATAATTCATCTTCTTGAAGAACTTATTAGCCGGGAAAATGAGGATGGAGTCACTCCACTCAAAATGCTTGCCACAAAACCTTTGGCCTTCAAAAGCAGCAGCAACAACCTTGGATGGTTGGACAAACTCCTATATCGCTGTAAGTATTACTATATGTAAACTGAGGTGTAGCATTGGATATTGGTTCAAATGCTTCAGTATTATAATTAATCAAATCTACAATTAATACATACCGCTTGCAGCTCATTTAAGGGGGGGGGGGGATGTATGCATGCTATAAGATTAAATGCTTTTCTTTCTCTGTATTTCGGTATTTTTGCAAGTGTTGTTTAGAAAGATCAATTGATTATCACAAGTGATGAGGACAAATCAGCCTTTTCTTTGATGAGTTTTAAGCATTATTTACAAAATCGTACTGGATCGGAACCAATATGTATAATAATTTGATTCAACCATAAAATTATTTTCATGATAAGATGAGATTGGATATGCTAAAAATAGACTAAACTAGTCAAAACTGGTGAACCAGAATGAGTTTTTAAAACAAGTTGACTTAACCTTTTTAATCTTTTACAATTTGTCTTCAAATTGGGATTGTTCTTTTTTATTTTCTTAATTGTAAAATAAAATTTTGAAAGATATACCAAGTAAATGGCCTATAACTATAATATTTTGTCAATTATTAACTTCTTATAGAACTTATAATGATTTTTATTTGCTATGTTTATGAGTTTTTTATGTATTACAAACTTAAATTTACAAATTATATATGTTAAGTATTTTTTATATAATCTAATTTAATATATTTAATTTCTTAATTATAGCATCATTTGATCCCACCATCCATTTAAGATTGAACCAATAAAATCCTGACCTGATAGCCTTTTTAATTCGATATCTGATTTAATTTTTAAAACATTGATTTTAAGTGTCAATCCCTTTTATGTGTGTTTTATTCTATAATGCGAAATTAATGTATTCTTTTTTTTTTTTTAAGTTTATACTAATGCTTGAATATAAAAATAATTTAAATATATGCTAATAGCTCACTATGAGAATGTGGGTTCGTTAAGAAGTGTAAGTCCCCTTTTAAGTAGAGTTGAGAAAGTGATAGTTCCTATCACTAGTGCCCTAAGACTATTGTAAGCTGAGGCTAAGTTATATTTAGAGAAAGATTTATATTAAGATGTTCGTATTTGATTCATTTATCAACTATAATTTGTAGTTCATATTATTATTTTTATAGTATTTGAAAACTGTGATATTAGACGCAAAAAAGTTAATATATTTGTTTTTTTGTTGTTTATTTTGTGTTTTGTTGTTGTTATTGTTTATTTTTTGTTACCATGTTCAGATCTCTATCTTCCAAATTTTCTTTTTTGCAACCTCTTCAACTAGTTCTTTCAAATTCAAATTTAAAGATAATTCAAAATTAATTTTCAAAGAATAAATTGATTTTGTAATATCAATCAATAGATTGATGATTGGGATGAAGAGTTTCATAAATTTAACTCAAATTTCTTTAGTAAATTAATTTATGTTGTAAAAATTGAAGAAAACTTTTTGAATGTTGATTTTTCATAAGAAGTATTTATACTTGTTTCTGGGAAGGATATAAGAAAAGTTAAATAAAAATAAAACTTTTTGCATATTAGTTGTATTCAAGTACTTGGCAAGCCTATTACTAGGTTAAGTTTAAATATTGTAATTTTGTTGTGTTTTAGAGATGGTGCTTATTATGTTTCTTGTTTAAGGTATACTTGTAGAACAAGTGGATGTTGATACTGCTGCAAAATCGCCACCAGAGTCAACATTGAAATTTGATGTCCCAGATGATACACCCAAACGCCACCCAGAAAACTATGAGACATGCTATGGATTCGTCAGGATTTTGCTAAATATAGCTGGTTTAGATGGTAGAGTTCTAAACTGATTCTCGGGCAGTTTTATTCTTTTTTTTAATAAATTTTAATATTTGTTATTCTTAAAGTAAACTATTTGAAGTTTAAACTATACCATACATATACGCACTCAATCTCAAACACTATGTTTTTGAGTTTACCTCTGTTAGGATTTTTAACAGAAAGGAAGCAACAAGAGGACATAAAAAATATAGAAAATTATGAGTCATACTCTAATTTCTTTATGACATTCATATCAGCAAGGCAATAATTACAAACACTAAGCTTTATTAGTTTACTGTGTTAGGGTATTTTCGAGAAAAACAGCAAGGTGACACAGAAAATCCAAAAACACAGGAAAAGAATCAGAAACTTGAAAGTCTTCCACCAAATTATGAAACCTTTCGGGAGTTTCTCAAATTTCT
>JANHAO010010174.1:0-17847 GCA_026873985.1 Saraca asoca
GGCCGAAAACCTTAGGCTCACACCTACAGTCCTCACGGAGCTTGATGGTCAGACAAAGAACTTCGTATGGGAATCTCACCTTGACTTCTCTAGTAGCACCATTGGGCCCCATTAGACCATGCTTGATGATAGAATCGCACTTACAAGCTATGATAACAGCAACATCAAGCTTAGTCCTAAACGCGAGCATAACAGGGGGCTCAGCAGGTTTGCGATAGCTTGGAGCAAACCCAAGTGCAGTTCTAGAAGAATCCATACAATCATACAGTACTAATGTTCAGCGTCAATGTCTGCGATGGGTGCGTTCAAAGATACATTCTTGCACAACGATCAGCCAGTAAGAAGCTTCCAGCCACACAATGAGGGATCCCCCAATGACAAGCTTGCGTGACCATGCAAAGCATCTCGGCATCCTGGCCACCTCATGCAATATCTGTATAGCAAGACCAAAAGATGACAAAGCCCACACTCTCCAACCGAATGATGGTGGCTTGACATCAAGTATGCCGTCCCCATGGATTAAGGCAGGGATCGACGGGAACCTGCAACACAATCCTTTGCAACCACGTAGGAGTTAAGCCTGGTGACCAGTTTCTACTCCAATCCTTCGGCGTCTATCTCCAATGGCGAAGCCACAAACCTCAGGCGTGACAAATGATGATTGCGCTGGTCATGAACCAAACTTCCCAATAACAACCCCTGTGCTGGAATGCGAACAAGGCGCTAGACTCGCTCACGATGATCATGTAACAAACTAATGTGTAGTCTTGATTCGACAACTAGACAATGGAGCAATCATGCAGTCTTGGATCCAAGAACGGATTCATAATCGTAGAGACAGTTGAACGCCATTGTGGACCCTTCCCCACTGGTCGAGTTTCTTAAGCTGACGTGACAGTTTCACCCTAAGATGGTTTCTTTTTAGCCTTGCGGGTGGCCTTGCAAGTCACGCAGCATCCACTCCTGGCATCAAGTCCATGAGTTCAACCAGACTGATCTGGATTAGTGATGAGTCCAAGCCTTAGCCGCGCAACCGGTGTCATTCTGAGCCAAACATGAGCGTGAAAATAAGGTCTACACAGTGGACGTGTAGTAAGACTTGACTTGGGATCATTCAGCCGTCATACACCAAATCGAATCTCCCGCGATGCACGAGCAACTAAGCAGCTCAGGTCCGCGGAAGGCACGTATGGCAGCATGCAGAGCGTTCCAATTACGAATGCACTCAAGACCATGCAACGGGTTCAGCGTTGAGCCCAAGCAATAGTAGCGCAGCAGTTCACACGTGATGACGAGCTCATGCTTAGCCCACATTCGTCTCTGTGTTAAAAATGGCCCATACAGTAATTCGGGTGATGACGACCTCATAACAATTCACGGCAACTCACTTTCGGCACGAGCTCATAGTGGCAACGAGCCCCTGGTTGCGATCCTATCCCTCGCAGTCATGCATGACGAGCCACGACCAGCTGTAGGTCTATTTTTACACAAACCCCCTACGTGCCACGACTTGCTTCTCGCAGCCATGCGGTGACAATCCCAGCTATCCTACAGTTGTTCTGTTTCGACGCCAAGTTCACTGCAGACCCAAGCCTCTCACGAGCTAACGTGACCATGTGATAACCAGGGTCAATAATGATCTCTCACCATCCTACAATCTCGGCTCGATGACTCAACGAGTTAATAACATACCACGCAGTAGGGCTTCAGTTCACCTGGCCATGCGACGAAGTCAAGCTTAATGAATGAGGTTACATATAGACCTATCAGTAGCGGTAGCAACATCTGGTCCAAACTGGAGTTCGTGGCCATAAACCTCTCATGCAATAAGCTCATGCATGGCAACCACGCAAGATCTAGATCATTCATGAGCTCTCATGCACAACCATATAGAATTTGAGTCACTCATGAACTCACTCACGATAGCTTCGCGATGGCACTAGATCGAAGTGAGGCTCACATCCGCAGATGTCTTCATGCAATAATGTGGCCCACTAGACGTGTAGAGGATCTGGACTGAAGATGACCCCGTAACACTTGTGCATGTCTTCATTTCTCGAGGATTGAAGCACTGGCATTTTGATCCGACAGTGATACAGCTACGCAGTGACAAAACGACACAGCGATTTAATGACTTGGCATCAAATTATATCGATTTTGCCTCACCATGCAGCGGTGTGTGAACGATGAACTTGGCCCATGCAATGGTCTGCACTACGTTGAGCTCAGCCCCTTGGTAGCTTGAAGCTCGCGTGATGGTGAGCTCCCTACAGCATGCAGCAGTTCGAGTTTGTGGCAGGTCCACGCAGATGCAATCCTTGTCTAGCATTCGGTTCGTATAGTGGAAGTTTGACAGATGAGCTTTCATTCATGAAGCTCGATCTCCTCAGTCATATAACGAAGCTACTCTAGCAACGAGCACTCATCATCTTGCGACCGAGCCTCGCTTTGTGAAGAACCCGCCAGTCCCATAACTCCCTGGTGCGAAGATGGAGGTCTCGCTCTTAGGTCAGGCCTTTATAGTCGAACGTGAACCAGTAGCACATCCACGCAACAACCATGCAGAGATCGAACCCAGTGACTCGCTTCCACGTCAGTCGCACATTGTCTAATTCCAACAAGGGGCTAACATCAGAATGCGGCATGCAAGGAAGTATGCTTTTGGCTTATGGTGTAGTCAGTGGAAATAAATAACAAAGCTAAATATGATCCAACAATTTAAGGCAACAGAAGGGAATCCCCCCTCTCACCTTCTAAATGATTACGAGTCCATGCATTATGCCCTCCGAGGCTTACGTCGAGCCGAACAGAGGTCCGGAGTGGAAGACTTGTCATTCCAACTCGAGCAGCACTACAGCTCATATTTGAATAAGGAAATAATTCATCTTAGAACAGCATGTGGAGCTTTTGTTAGCAGAAGTTTAACTCTCAGTCCTCAAAGCGCACTACGAGTTAGGGGGCTTATTATATTGATAGTGTTTTTTGGGGCTAGCAAAAGGCCCAACCGAAGGAACCTTCTTCAGTAGAAGCCAGCTAGGCACGTAGACTAAGAAGAGGCAGTCAGCAGGGGGTGATTGATGGAGAGCCTGCAATAGCCAAATGCCAGACTTAGCCTTTTGTATATAGGCTCTATGTAATAGAAAAGAAGGGAGAGAGCTCATTTTGGAGGGGGAACATCTTGAGAGAAGAAAAATAACTCAATAGTGAGAGAAGAGAGCTCTAAGGATGAGGAGCCATAGAGCTCACTAGAGGGCAACTCTTGTATAACTGTGTACACAGCAAGCATTTTCCGGCAATAAGACACTATCGTGGAAGTAGGAATCCATACAAAGGATTTTAGCTGAACCACGTTAAAAAATACT
The DNA here is from genome assembly GCA_026873985.1 of Saraca asoca. Classification (NCBI taxonomy): domain Eukaryota; kingdom Viridiplantae; phylum Streptophyta; class Magnoliopsida; order Fabales; family Fabaceae; genus Saraca; species Saraca asoca. The sequence goes on from JANHAO010010174.1 coordinate 3,363, forward strand.
GCTGTCTGCTGCATATTCTCCTCCTTCTTCCTCCATTTTCTATACTAGGTTGTAGGTTAGGAGTCCACCGAATCTCTTCCTGTTGGTCGAAGTTTGGGTCCTCCGTACGAACCGAATTTTGACGTCAACAAAACCCAACACCGATAGAACATTTGAGACTTCATAATATAACAAAATGATTGAATGCTATATTCCTAAAACTTAACATTGATAAGATATTTAAAATTTTAAAAACATAACAGGCAATCTTAATACTCACATTATTACCAACAAATTATATTGATAATATTATACCGATAGGGCATATATATTACTAATATAGCATTATCCTATATACAATTCTAAAATTTAATTTCAGTAAAATTTTATGTAACTAGTCCTACAGTAGTGAGTACACAATTGTGCAATATTTCATGCCATAATACAAGCAAAATTGGTTCTTATATGATTTACAAATTGCACACAACAATCTAGGAAATATTCAAATGTGCAAACAATATCAAATTAGTCCACAAAAATTACACACAGTAGTATAATATATAAGAATCATGCAATAAATTTTTCATATCCAAATAACATGAGTAATATAGTTCCTAAATATTAAAACTTTTATGTATATAATCATGCAAAATTTAAATAATAACCAAATAGTAGTAAAATTTTTTGAAAAAATTACAAAAAAGTAGGACAATATGTAGGAATCACATGGTGAAATTTTCAGACCCAAATAACATTAATAACAATCAAATAAATTTAGCAAAAAAATTAAAAAAATTTTATCTCTTGAAAATATAAAAAAATGCATTAAAATTATCTTAGAGAGTGGAGGCCAATAATGTGATCAGAATCATTATTTGCCTTTGGTTTGGTGGCACATGGACTGCATGTGCCTTTGGCCTTCTTCTTCACTTGATTGCTTTGTAATTGGGGTTTATTTACCTATTTTAGACCCACTTTCCAACCTAACTCAAATTCTTCACATCCATTCATGATTTTGTGAAATCTTTGTATAGGTTTCTTCACTTATATCATTCTCAATCAAAACCCTCTATCAGTTTCAGAAAATTGGCATTTGCTTGCATAATTGGAAAAATTAAAACTAACTTAAGTTTTAGAAAAATTTGGTTCAAGAATTTGAAAAATTGATACTATAACAGTTTGGACTTTGCAAAATTGATTGAGTGTTTTTATATATTCCATTGATGGCTATCAGAACTGGCCAAAAATAGTATTGAACCATCAAAGCTAGTAGCTAGGATGAGTCCGGATCATGTCCATAGAGAGTGATGATCTATTTTATATGCATTATAGTATGAAATAAGGGGATGACTACCTAATTACAAATAAGAATTGAGTCAAATAGGTTGCATGCAAAACAAAATAAAATTAGCAATAAAGGAAATTTAGATATAGGATGGCTCAGTCCAAAGGATTCTTGCAACTAATTCATTGACCAATCATTGACTTTATTATTTCACTCCCATTTTAACCATCTAGTCGAGATATTAATGTTGCCTACCACCTAATTAATTCTTGTTAATTACTGTCTAAACTAGTAAACCAAGCTCAACACCTAATTGATTCTTATTGTTAAATCAATTGAAGCCTAGTACTATAACTAAATTATCAATATCTTTAAGTTCTAAAAAGACTATGTCTAATTGATTATATTATCATGGTAGCAACCCAATTAACTACTCTTAACTCCTTAGGAAGATTGACTCAGCTCTGTAGCAAATCAATCCTCTATTGCTACTTCAACCAAATAACCATAAACAACAATGAATTGCCTATGGAAATTTGGTTAGCATTATATCATAATGAATAACAAATTAATGGATCCTATTAACTAATCATCCAAGGGAATTGTATGTAGTAAAATTAGGAAATCAAAAGAATCAAAATAGGAATGAATTAAAATTAAGATCAAGTCTCACAATCAACAATGAATTGATGTGAAAATTCCCTTAGATTGAGATGAAAATTTAATTACATATTAATGAAAAATAAAATGCAAAATTAAAAAGAAAGAGTAAACCTAATTTATGCCTGGAGTCTTACCCTTGCAGAGCTCCTTTCCTCCTCAAACTTAGAGACAATATAGAAAATAAGTGGAAAAAATATTACAATAGAAGCTTAGCTAACTATTTATAGGCTTAATGCATTACCTCTTAATTAGGTTGCTATTCAGGGTTGGAAAGAGGTCTCTTTAGACATGACACTCTTCATATAAAATATAGATCTATCACTTAGCTTTCAAATGGCCTTGACCTTGAATAAAAATTCAATCTCTAGCTTAGTTTATGGGCTAAACACCAAGATAGCTTTTCAGAATAGTCTAACTCATAACAGATTTAAACACTTGAATTCATAATCATGTAATTAAATTAAAACGATATAATTTGCCCTTAAGCCCTTCATAAAATCTGTTAAAGGTGGATCTTAACTATCTTATGAGCTTGAGTTTGCACTAAAATGATTTTTTGAGCTTCACTTATGATGAAAACACTGGGATGGGTTATGGGTCACAGCATTGCACTCTGCTTTAGCTTATAGGCTTTGTTTGACCTTTAAAATGGTTAAACTAGGCTGGGAACCCTTCATATCATTTTTATATCTTTATCTTAGATTTCCGAAGACAAAAGAATCACGTAAAACTGAGGTCCAAAATTCTAGATATGCCTAAAAACTTGAAATAGTGTAAATTTACCAAATAAATTGAATTAAGCATAAAAACTTAACGAATCACAAACTAATCCCAAGTGTCCAATTAAGCAAATAAATATGACAAAAGATCAAATATAAAGGGATAAAAATTATGTATAAATTGTATTCATTATTCATCATTCTAGCAATTAAACTTCAATCAATTTGAACAAATACATAAATATTAAGTCGAATTTAGGAGCAAAATCCCCTACCTGAATGGCTTTGTAAAAATTTCAAAAAAATTTAGCTTTTTAATAGTATTTATTCAAATTGATTTGTGCCTTTTGCACATCATATACTCTTGAGATACAATCACAAATTAATTTAAAATTTTTTTCTTAAATCTTTTGAATTTGTGAATTGAATTTTCTAAAAAAATTTTAAGTTGCATTAATTTATGATTTCACCTCAAGAAGATTTAGCAAAAAAAAAAAAAAATTGTAACTGATTCAGAAATATGTTAAGCTAGAAAATATAATTAAATCTCATGTTCTTAAACCCATCATAATTTTACATCACAAATTATGGATCATATAAAATCTCAAAAAATAAATTTGCATGAATTTGAGCCTTTGTAAAATAAAAGAAAAAATTAACTCTGATTCCAATTATTAGTAATTGAAAAAAATAAAAAGTTAATTAACTTGATCTTTTGGATTATGTTTCAAAACATCAATTCAGATCTGTATAAATTAGTTACAATAATAATAATAATAATAATAATAATAATAATAATAATAATTTTACCTGACGCAAATTGAAAATCCATTTGTGGAGTGTGTGTCTATATATATATCAATTATTATTTTAAACCCTAGTTTCATAGTTTTTTTAATCATATTTTTAAAAAAATTATTATAGAAAATTGTAAAAAATTTGATATTTATGCCGAGTTAAATGGTAGATTAAAACATCATTTTAGTTCCTCATAGATATAAGTTTTTTTAATTTAATTCATATTTAATTTTTATTTTTAATTTAGTTCTTGATAGATTTGATTTACTTTAATCAAATCCTTTTGTTTATCTACTTCACAGCCTATTAAGTACGATAATAATTTGGAAGTTCAAAATCTGATATGATGCTACTTAATGTTTATACAAACACTAAACATAATTTCTATAAGGTTATGTGTATATATGGATTAAAACATGTACTAAATGATAAAAAAGAAGAAATTAAAATGACTATTTTATGTCTTTACTTTTGAATTAAAGTTATAAAGTAGGTTTACAATATGGAAAATGTTATATAAGCATAAAAGCCACCAGATCAAATTTTAGGCTTCTTTATCATCAATTTCATTAGCAAAATTTAAAATAAATAGACAAATGAACCTAATTGTATCTGTGAAGGATTAAATTGAAAATAAGATTAAATAAGGACTAAATTAAAAAAGCTTGCATATGTAACAAAATTAAAATAGTGTTTTACCATAATCAGAACAACTTTGGTACATACCAAAAACTACAAAATTAAATGTGTTTTAAATTAATTACTATTATAGCTAGCACAACCCAAAATACTTTGTGGTCTTCAAAGAATCAACTTACGTCAATCGACTAAAACTAGTTGTAGAAGCGACTATGACAAGCGGTCTCAGATTCAGATTGATTGATTTATTACATCTGATCGATTGGCCTATTTATAGGATTTGGCTAAAAAGCTTAGTGAATTAACTATACAATCAATACATGACAAAAGACGTGATTCAAATATGCATGACTAATGTGATAACAACAACTATTTAGTGAGAATCTCACTAACGTTATCAATATACTAAAAATACATGATTACATTTCATTCGTTTAAGAGTATATTAATTGACACGTTTGACACACACATATATATATATATATTGAAAGGTATTTCTTCTTCAAATCGTTATCACTATATTATTAAAACTCTGCTTAAATATTGATTTGATCATTAAGACATACTCAACAAAGAACTTTCACTATGTGTGACTAGCCATACTGTAGTTGTAAATCATTTATCAACTCTTTTTCACTTCGTCTGATAGTTTCATTGAAAGAATTTACTATCTTTATTATTATCAATCAATTAATTGTCCACTTACCATGTTAAATCATTTAACAATGTACGTGAGATCAATCAATAATTTGGGGGTTAGAAGACTGAGATGCTCAAAGAAATGTAGATTATAAGAGTAGTCTGCATCACTTCCGGCCGTTTTTTTCCTGGTTGATTTATTACAACTTAAATCATAAATCATTCATAAAATCTATGGAAATATATTCCTGACCCTAATGTTATTATTAAATTAGTTTTTTAATATTCAATTCTTGAAGTAATAAACTTAATTTTTTTAATATTTAGTTCCCCGTCGTTTAATCAATAGAGAGAACCATCCCTTTTAACCGACTCTCTGAAGAATGACTCTTGAAAAATGGACGCTAGAACGAGAACTCGGAAAAAGAGCCCGAAGAATGAGTAAAATAAATCCAGCTGTCCAACCCTTTTGCTAACTCGCTAATTAAGAAATAAAAGAATATAGGAATAGTCAGGCTAATAGGTCAATTACCCTGCAAACAGCTTGAAACAACTCTTAAGAACATCTGGATATAAAAGGTCAGTTGGATTTGAAACACATTACATATCTCAAAAGTTTCTTTTTGAAAACGAATAAAGGGGGGCAACACTCCGGCATAATCTGTTATCTAACCATAGAACATATAAAATGCTTGAGTTTCTTACCTGCCCTCTCAGACAATATCGGGAAAATGACTTTAGAACACTGATCTTAATTACAGATGCAGCTACAATATATTGTGATAGCAGCAGAAGTCGAAATAAAATTTCATAATATTTTCACAAGATGACAACAACCAAAACACGATCACAACCGCATTTCAAATCTATCATTGAGACTGAAACAAAGTGAGAAACTGGAGGGGCTTCAGCCGTGGAGAGATGACAACTACTGCTAAATTCAATTCACGGCAGTAGGCGTCATCTCTCCTACGGCAGGAGTCCCTCTACATTTCTGCTGTACTGCTCTGATTAATTTCTCATGCTTCAAGAATTTCTCTATTTATAAGGGTCTCTCTCTGAGTCTCTTTTGGAGTCCAAGGACCGGCGCTCTGATGGAATCTCACTTAAAGATCGGTTGGTGCTATTTCTCTGTTGGAATATTCCACACAAAGACCTCAACTAAGTTTATTACTTTAAGAACTGAATATTATAAAAAAAAAACTAATTTAATAATAATATTAGGGTTGAGAATATATTTCCAAAGATTTTCTGAATGATTTTATGATTTAATTTGTAATTAGTCAAAATGGAAAAAACAGCTGGAAGTGATGCAGACTACTCCTATAGTCTACATTTTTTCAGTCTTCTAACCCTCGTCTTATTGATTGATGTCACATACATTATTAAACGATGTAACATGGTAAATGGGTGATTAACTGATTGATAATAATAAAGGCAGTAATAGTAATTAATTTAAACTGCGTTTAATTTTGTAGTTTCAGTATATATCCAAGTTATACTGTTTAATTAGGCATAAACATCAAATTTTATTTTTTTTTACGCTTTTTATAATATTTTTTTAAAAAAATATGATACAAAACTATGAAACTAGATTTTAAAATAATAATTTATATATATATATATATCTAACACACAAAATAAGCTAGAAATTAAGACAGATAATACAACAAAAAATAAAACAGATAAAATTCAACAAAGCAGATATCAGATTAAACGTCATTGTATCGTCATCATTTACTGGATTTTCTTGGGGCTTTTCAACGTCAAAGTCAAACGCCAGTGTTTAAGCCGGCGTCTCAATTCAAGTGTGAAAGCAGCATGCCCGTGTGAACAATGGTAGCAGACTTTGTCAGCCTACGCTCACGAATTCATTCTTATTGGCTCATGAGTCTACCTCATCGACCCGGTCGTCTACAGATGTGATGTGTTCCAAGTCTTTCTACAAGTTACTTACTGCTTGTTTTTACATTTTTATCTTTTATTTTTGTTTTTATATATCCTTTAACAAAAAAATAAAATAGATTTCACTTGTAAATCTCACAACTTTTATTATCTCCTATTTTTGTGTTTATATATATCCTTTAACAAAAAAAGAAATATTAGATTTCATTTATAAATTTCACAACTTTTATTAGAAGGTGTGATGTATTTTCCATCCATTATTTAGAGAAGTATGAACTATTTATACTAAAACTTGAGAAAATAAATTCTTTTAAAATATGAAACAAGTTGTATTGATTAATGAGCTATTAGTGTGAGCTATGGTGGTTAGGGGCTACTATAGTGGGCTAAGATTGGCGTGGCAGTGCATTTGGGTGACTTGGAGGAGTTACAGATGGCTTTGTAGCAGGTAAGTGTTGTGAAACAAGGACAACTTGATTTGGAACAAGGACAAGTTGGTTTTGCTTCATTCTCCTCAGATTGGAGAAAACTTATCCTCGAATTTAGAAACTTCTTTTATGCTTCTCACAATGAATTTTATATATGTTTGTCTAATGTCTCATCTTGCACCAAATCTCTTACAATTCGTTAAATGTAAGCTTCTTGACTAGGATAATCATCTTGTCAGGGCCTTGCTCCTTGACATCTTTCAGTTGGATTAAGGCTAGCTTTACTTTCGTGTCATCCTTTGTGAAAGAGTAGGCACCTTTGAATTAGTCATAGATAGCTAGACAATCATATTGCTAGGGATGACCAGGCAGTATGTGATAAGCATCCATGTGAATGGCGTCACACCATATTTCATTATGGTATTTCTTATAATTGGAAAATGACACTAGGCAATGTTTAGTGACAGTTACTTTTATGTCTTTTTCTGAGCCATTGTAGCTTGTTTGGATGAGGATGGTCTTTAGTTGGAAGGACTAGCTTTCAACCATGTATTTTGGTATTTTCACAACTTCCACTATCAATAATAATGTTACACACTTTTCCTCTTGAAACACATTGTGTGTAAAAGATATTATGCTGAAGCCACTTTTCATCTTTGAGCATAGGAGGATGTAAACTTCTACTAACAATCAAGGATTTTCTATAATTGACAGTAACAATTTCTTCTTTAGTTGAGGTTCAATACTATTGTAATTTTCATTTTCTTCTTCCTCTTTAGAATTTTCGTGAATTTCTTCTTCAATAATGGTCATTACTCTTTGATTTGGGCAAGTGGAAGCAATGTGATCATACCTTTGACCTATAAAGCACTTTCGAGGGCCTTGATTGGTAGTATAGCTCAAGCTATTGTCTCTTTTGTTCTTTGCAGTGGTTTTGGCCAAGATTTGTGATTTAGAGGCTTAAATTTCTTAGTTGGTGGTAGGATTTTGTTGCCTTAATGGACTTTGAGTTTTTTTCTTGAAATATGCTTCTCAACCTTTAAAGCAAATCTAACAACATCACCAATAATAAAATACAGTTGCAAGGATATGATATTTGTGATATCAAGGTTTAATCTCCTGAGGTAGCGCACAATGCTTAGTTCTTCAGTTTTGTGGATGTCACACTTCATTTTGAGCCATTCAAATTCATCATGTATTCTTCTATGGTTATGCTTCTTTGCTATACATTGTGGAATTTGATGAGTATCTCTTGGCGATAGTGAGTTGGAAGATATTTAATTTGCATGTGAGTTCCCATCGCATTTTATCCCAATTTTTTATTCCACGTCATTTCTTGCTTTCATTGGCACTTAAGATTCTCCCATTAGATTGATGCGTGTTTCTTCAACTTGTTAGTGACAATCTTGACATGCTTTTCATCCTAAATGTCTTTGAGGTCAACAATACATTTAATGATATGTAACTGATTAATAAAATCATCTAGTTGCAGACTTCTGTCAAATTTAGAAATATTTAGTCTGATTTTGAGATCATTGGATGGCTTGGCATAAGTTCTTTGATGACGATGTCTACAACCATTAGATGAAGAGGATAAGCCATCTTCTTTGGTTTGCAATCTTCCAAAAAGGTTACTACCTTTTGCATCAGTATCTAAATTGGAATCATTTCTTTGCTTTTGAGTTTTTTGAGTTTCATGAAGTCGTGCTTATAATTATTCAATTTGAGCTTGAATTCCTTGAATCTCAATGCCATAGAGGTCATGCTTTTGATAATTTTGTCATCTTGGAGGCCTTTTTCTTCACCTTTTTTCTTTGTTTTCCTTTTTTTTAAAAAAATTAATTTCAAATTATAAAAATAACTAGCAAAAATGAATTTGAAACATTGAAATTATGGTAAAGGACTTTTTTTTTGCAAAGAGGGTATAACGTAGTGGTTTTTTTGGAATTATAAAGAAATGTAGGGGCTAAAATGCAAATAAAGGAATTTTGATTGACTTGAAGGAAAAACACATGACGAAGTATGATTGGTTAAGGGTGTTTATGTGGTCAAGCAGAGAAACATGTGGTAGATTCTAGTTTGACCATGGTGTAGATATGGCTTAACACATGGTTGGTGACAAGGTAGTTATGTGACATGTGTTGAATTTTGGTTAGGCTAGGGTGTTGATGTGGCATGACATGTGGATGTTGGTGTTGAAGTGGCATCATTTTCTTCCTTTAAGTGTGAGAGGTGCACATGCGTGAATGTCGATGTGTAGACTGTAGGACAAACAATACGTGAGGCACGTGGAAGCTCTGACTACCATAAAATTTTTTAGTCAAACTATTTAAGGATTTTTGAACATAGTAGTGGCATTAATTTTTGGGTTTGGCCACTAGAAATAGGTGTTTTGGGATGGGCAGAGGTAGTTTCTGACAGATGGTTGTAGGTGTAGAATTTTGATTTTTTTTTTCTTGTAGATTTTAGAGTTATAGAGAGAGATGGGGATTGAGATGCTATGATATCAAATGGCTTAGGATAGGATTTGATAAAAGAAAGACATCAATTTTGACAAGGTCCCAAAATCCTACTATGGTAGGTTTATAGCCGAACATCACTTAGGTTGACTGGACCTAAGATATAGAACTAGGAGAGGAGAAAAAACTTTCTCAAAACTTCAAATATATTGAACTGAAAAATTGAAGACCATTACCATGAGAACTATAGCCTATTTATACTAAAACTTGAGAGCATTAAATACTTTAAATTATCAAACAAGTTGCATTGGTTGGTAAGCTATGATGGCTAAAGGCTGTTGGCAGTGGACTAAGGGTGGCTTGGCAGTGCATTTAGGTGGCTTAGAGGAGTTGTAGATGGCAGTGTTATAGGCAAGTGGTGTTGTGAAATAAGGGTAAGTTGATTTTGAACAAGAGCAAGTTGGTTCTACTTCAATTGAGACCTACTTTATATATATTAAACCTTACCAGGTTAAGCTAACCCATCACAATAAAGCCCAATGACAAGCCTCATATGACAATAAATCACTTTTGGTTTAAGTGTTATTTTGAACCTGACAATATTATCACTTAATATGGGCTTGTCATAATATCAATTTGAAATTTGAGTAATTCAAGTTTTAATTAAAAAACTCTAAACTATGTGAGTCTACAAAAATAATTATGACAATTTCCCATTTAGACAACATATCTAAATTGCAATATGTGGTCACATCATGGAATGTTAAAGTAATTATGATACTATTACAACCACAAGTTAAGATTGAGATCATAAATATTCAATGGTGTAGAACATTAACATCTACATCTGATAGGGATACTGATGCCATACACTTTTGAGTACCTGCACCTCATTGACCACAAACTTAATGTGAAATGTAAGTAACAAGATTTACTTAGCAGTAAATGTGATTATATATAAATCTCCATATAATGGTTCAAGCATCTGCACCTAAGATACTAAATGAAATTAAATGATCTCAATGCAATAATGAGACAAGATTTACACATCTCTATCAACATGCCATAACATAATGTACACAAACAACAATATTATATATATGGCAATATCATTAATGTTTCACAAATATTGATATTAATAATAATATAAGTTCATCATTTCAATATGAAATATGAAACTCTAACTAACCCTAAACATCAAAATGCTTAGGTAAATGCATTCTAGTTACATGTTCATGAAACAATTCTATAGCTAAGCCTTTGATCAATGGTTGGCAAGCATATGATCTGTGGCAAAATATTCAGTACAAGTATGATGCTCATTTATCTTTTCTCTAACAAATTGACATTTAACATCAAAATGCTTTATACAAGCAAAACTTTTATTATTTTGAGAAAAGTTCATTGCAATAGCATTACTACAATGTATGGTTAAGGGTTTAGAGATGTTCTCAATAGTATTAAATCCCGATATTAGATTCTTAACCAGATTGCCTCATGAGTGGTTTTATAAGATGTGACGTACTTTGCTACCATAATAAAGGTTGTAGTAATTAATTGGATGACACTTTTCCTTAAAACAACTCCTCTTAACATCATAAAAATGTATCCAAATGTTAACTTCTTGTCATCTAGACAACTTGCAAAATTAGAGTTGGAGTAGCCTATAATTATAAGATTATCAGATCATCGATAGGTTAGCATAAAACCCTTTGTACCTTGTAAGTACCTTATAACTTTCTTCACATCAGTCTAATATCTCTTACTAGAATCACTCAAGTATCTCCCAAGTGCACCAATTGTAGAAGGAATATCAGATTGTGTACATACTTGAGCACACATTAGGCTACCAATAATGGAAGCATATGGGATAACTTTTATTCTTGATCTTTCTTCATCATTTCAAGGGTCTTGGGCTTTTGAAAGAATCTCACCCCTGTGAAAGGGCATAGTACTTTGAGAGTATAAGACATATTGAACCTTTTAAGCACCTTTTCAATGTATGATCTTTGAAACAACCTAAGAAGATCCCAAAATCTATTACAATGGATTTGTATGCCCAACATGAAAAAGGCATCACCAAGATCCTTTATATCAAAATACATTAATAACATTTGTTTTGTCTCAATTAGAAGGCTCATATCATCATTAGTAAGGAGAATGTCTTCAATATACAATACAAAAGTCATAAATCTATCTGTATCCATCTTAAGATAGATACACTAATCTGCATCATTCTTCTTGAATGCAAAAAATGTAAAAATCTCATGAAGTTTGAGATACGATTGTCTAGATACTTGTTTCAAACCATATATAGATCTTTTCAGTTTACACACTAAATGTTGTTTACCCTTTTATTGGAAACCATTTGTCTAGTTTATGTAAACAATTTCTGATAAAGCACTATTTAAGAGGATGTCTTAACGTCCATTTGGTGACGCTCCAGATTAAAATGAGCCACCAAAGCCATAACAACTTGAGATAAGTCTTTAGTCGAAATAAGTGAAAACGTTTCTCTATAAGCAACACCTTCTTTCTAAGTGTAGTTATTTGCCACTAGTCTGGCCTTATACCTCTTAATCTCACCTTGAGCATTCTGTTTGGTCTTAAATACCTATTTACATCCATCATTCATCCATTTTGAAGAATTAGGACTGGAAATGGCTTCTTGAAAATTGGTGTGATCAATATCTTCATTGACATCAAACTCATGCTCTTTTTTTCCTACCAATAGAAAATTAGGCTTTTCGGCTTATACTATTGGTTCTACCATTTGTTATACTGGATCAACTTAGTATGTTTAAACCAGTGAAGGTGATAGTGGAATAACAACTTGTTCTTCTCCAAAAGAGATGTCATACAGTTCTTCACTTCCATTGTCTAACCACTACTCAAAATAGATAGCCCAATTTGACTCAATAACCTTGGTAGAGTGGGTTTGATAGTAAAATCTACTACCACTTTTGAAACTGCTATAATATCCAATGAAATAAGCATCAATAGTCTTTGGATTAAGCTTCTTTGTAAATGGATTATGGCTTTACTTTAACCTTGTGATGGAAATGCTTAAGACTAGGCTTTTTTTCCATGCAACAACTCATATTGGGTTTTAAACATATACTTAATAAGGACTTAATTCAGAACATATGTATAGTAGTCTTTAAAGTATTACCCCATAGAAAATTGGTGAAATGGAATGCATTAACATCTATCTCACCATATTTATGAGTGTATGGTTTCTTTTCTCTACAATGCCATTTTGTTAGGTCATTTAAGGAATAGTGTAACTTGCCTCCATTCCATAATCTTGAAGATATCTTGCAAATGGACTAAGATTTTTGCCATCGTATCTACCATAGGACTTGCCACCTCTATCAAAATTGACACACTTAATTTTCTTTCCAAGTTAAGTTTAATCACACTCTTAGACATCTTAAAAGCATTCAAGGATTGAAATTTTTCAATGAGGAGTTCCACCCAACCAAATCTTGAGTAGTTATTGATAAAGATAATGAAGTATTTGTTTCTACCTATAACATTCAACATAATCAATCTACTAATATCAGTATGAATCTGTTAGCCTGGCCAGCTATACTATTTTTTATTTTGATGTTGAAAAATAATTTTAAGCAAAATCATATTATGTTTATGAGCTTATTATTTGCTAAGTGTTTGTAGGTTCAAAGTTAATCAAGTATGCTCAAAAGGTTAACATTACCTCTAGGTTTTTATTTTATTTCTTAGGATTTTTTGTAATTGAAATTTTATTTAGATTAATTAATCATGTTTTCTAAAAACAACTTATAATGAGGTAAAATAAATCACTTAAAATGAGTTTTAAATCAAAAGTTTTCAATCAAACTTCTTACATGTTCTTTCACAAGTTAAACTTTTATAAAAATTATTTTTCACTGTGTAAATCAATTCGTGTTGAAAAACTTATGATATGAACTTGAATCGATTTACCAATTGATTCTTGAAGAAAAATTTCTTACCAATGGTTTGGAACTTTTCTAAATTGATTCATCAATCGATTCGGTGATGAATTTTCACATGATCTAAATCGATTTATAAATCGATTAGTTAGTTACAGGTTTGTTATTATTGCTACGAATCGATTAACGAATTAGTTCAAGGATTGTACATCAGTTATTTTTAGTTCAACTATAAATGGATTAAACCTTATTTTGTTTTTATATAATACATTGAGATGAAAATTGAGGAACTGAGAGAGCTTTCACCTGATATTCACCACTTCACTTGGATTGAACGATTTAATCAAATCTTGAGCAATTTGAAGGAGATTTCTGCCTAGCTAATTGAGATTTACTTCTTAATTTTATGGTATTATATTTCTAAACTTTGTCTTAATTTACATTTTAGATTTCTAGGGTTAGGAATCTGGATACAAAGGAAGAGGTTAATCTTCCCTTTGTACCCTTCTAGAATTGTGAGGTTGATTGCAATTGGTAAGAGGTGCATTGAATTTTAGCAATTCTTTTTAGTTGTGAGGTTAATCATAGTTAGGTTAGATTTAAAATTTTTGTATCATAGGTCTGCAAGAGTCCTATAAAATTCTTATTGTAAAATTAATGTGTAGGAGCCCAGTTTCAATCCTGTGTTAGAAATAAGATAGGATCATTTAATTGAGGATTGGTCTAGTGGAGTAGACTTGAATTGCATGTCAATTCAAGTTGAATCACTTTAAAAATTTGTGTCTTTAATCTGTTCATTACTATCTTTATATTTTTGCATAATTTTTGTTTCTGCACAAATTTTGTAATCTAATTTTTCTATAAATTTAGTCAATCCATAAGCTAATTGTTAACCACATAATCTGATACAAAGAAGTCTTCTGCTATGTATATTATGCATACTTTACCTACTGTGCATTTACTTGAAACTTAAAGTTAACAATTACATTGAAATTGATTTAGTTGTTAAATTCATTTAGATTAATAAAGAGTATAA
>JANHAO010010175.1:0-17848 GCA_026873985.1 Saraca asoca
TAGCACAAGGGCATGAAATCTCGCCTCCTTGTGGTTTTCTTTTAGTGAAAGCATAATCTAAGAAAAATTTAACACCATCAATGTATTCTTTGCTATGCCTCGATAAATCCATCCAATCCTTCTCCACATATTTTAGTTTACTGAGAAAAGAAATTCAAGTAACAAGACAAAATAATCACATCAAATCATTAAATGCATTGAATTCTAAGAAAACTATCTCTGAGTCGATTTAAGAATCAATTCATCCTTACAAAATTGATTCCTAAATCGATTCACAAAAGTTTCTAAACCTTCGATAAAAAATTTTCAAAGAAAATTCTGGAATCGATTCATTAGAATCTTCTTCAACAATTTTTTATCAAAGGTTCATGAAACTTATATATGAATCGATTCCTGAATCGATTCACAGTCTCAATCTTAGTAACCCTAGCCTCATCTATAAGCAAATCTGTGCTTATAAGCATATCTATCCTTACCTCATCTAATTTCATCAAATTAAACATTATCAATTTATGTTTTCATAGGTTCTAATTTCATTAAAAGCCATGGAAGCCTAATGACACTCTCTCAGCTATATCAAAATAAAGTTCACAAAATAAAAGATTAAACTAAACACAAAATAAAATACTTACCCTAACATTTTTTGGTGTGGGCTAGATCACTAGCTAAAGAAACACCAGAGAACTCGGCAAGCAGAAGTAGAAGTAGAAGGAGTAGTAGTAGAAATGCACACAGATGCAGAAGTAAAGGCAAAAGTAGTAGAAGCAGAAGCAGCAGAAGCAGAAGCAGCAACGCACAGCTTGGCGAGAGATAGAAAAGTCGAGGGAGCAAAGGGGGGAGAAAGAAAATAATGGTGGGAGAGTAAAAAGAAAAACTTATAAAACCAAATTAAAGCATTAATTAACATTATAAAATTTTCGTAAGAAAAAATTTTATTTGGCAACATAATTTAAGTGTTGCCTATTAATCAAAATTTTGCAACACTTAAAAAAGTGTTGTCTATTATATCTATGTCAACGGTTTTAAGTGATTGTCTCTTAAAATTAGAAACAAAGGCAACAATAAAAAAGTTGTTACCTATTCTAGTTATAGGTAATAGTTTTTAAGTGTTGCAAAGTTTAGTGTTGCCAGAGGCCAAAAATGTTGTAGTGAGTATAACAAGACAACCTGTTAAACTTGAAAGTGTAATCCACTACTAACATACCCTAGGGCATCTTAAGATCCAAAAACTTCCAAACCCTAGTGTTTTTTATGCTCTTCAGTAGGAATTGCTTTAACAATGCCTTGTGATAGTTATTCCATGACACTAGAGGAGCATCTGATTCTCTAGGGTTATTCCAAGCCTTATGCTAATGCAATGTAGCTCCCCTTGGCATAAAGTTAGTGTACTCCACATCCTATGTACGAGGGCATGCTATCACTCCTAGCAGTCTCTTGGTCTACTCCAAGAACTCCTGTAGGTCTTTAGCAGTCCCTTTGAAAAGTCATGGACTTGAGTCAAAGGAAATCTAGTATTTGAATGTTTCTTCTAGGTGGAGGTGGTGGAGGTGCTAATGCCCCTTCTTCTCAATGCATTTGCTTATCTTGACCTTATCCATGTGCCATACTCTGAACCAACACCTAGGTTATGCACTACAACTAATCTACCTTAGCAGCTAATGTTGGGGTTCTTATGGTTGCTCTATCCACTCGATTTATCTTTCATCAATTCTTTTACAGATTTAGGGGAAAATTTGGATCCCAGCCCACATTCCCATTAGGCTTTCTAGTTCATCTATTACATGTTATGAGGGCTATTTATCCTAATTTTATGCAAAGGAATAAAATTTAGGTTAATCATGGAAAACTTATGTTTTATGATGCGGATAACATGTAGTGACATGGATGAGTGAATCTTGAGTGATGATAATGACTCACAGACATATCTACCATCTCCTAAATCTAGCTCATCCCTAAATCCAACTAGACACAACCAAGACTTTGATACCAATTTGTCACATTCCCTAATCCAGGTTTGTAATTGGCATCGATTACCAAGTGATGGTCCACAAACATATGAATTCTTGACTCATTTATGTTTTAAAAATCTTTATAAAATTCAAATATTTCAAATATCACTTGTATTTGTATATACTTTAAAAACTCAATCCAAAATACAAATAAATAGAAACAAAAGCAGAAATGAAAGTTTACCATAAGGTTTTGAAAATATACAACTTGACTTAAACAAAATAGGGCCTGCCTAGTTGACTGCTACATTTCTCTATTGCATTATATCTATATGCTAAAATAAGTTCCCTACCTCTATTGAGTAAGAGTAAGAGTGGTGTTGCATGATTAGGATCCTCTGAATGCTAGGTCTTTGAAAAATGTTAAAAAGAGGGGTGAGTACAACCATGGGTACTTAGTAAAGTGAGGATTTCTACCCTTATTTGTATTGAAAACCATTTTGGACATACATTTATATGGAGTCACATATCATGTATTTATATAGTATAAAAGTAGTAATAGTAGAAAAAACTTTTCCACATATATCATTGATATCTCTTTATTTTTTTGCTTATACTGAAAATCATTTGTAATACTTTAACTCAATCAGAACATATATATCATGGCATTGTCTTGCAGGGCCAAAAGTAGTACTATCAAGAAAATGTTGTTTAAAATAACAAGTTGGAACCATTTAGTAAACTAGATATTATGATGAGTTTATGTCACTTAATCAAATCAAGTGTAGCACTTGTAGGTTACTTTTTACACATATACTCATGTCTTGACCTAACCAGCCTACTTTAACAACACACAGTACTAGTAATGGCAAGTCAATGGAACAACGATGACTAAAGGTTGTGTGCCAATCTAGGCATACTTGAGTACATGCTCTCTAGAAAACATGTTTAAACTTGTGCCTTCCAACACCTCACTTGAATGAAGCAAACTATCCCCAATGGCTTTTCTAATTTATCTCCCAATGCATTTTAGGTCTTTTAAATCTCACTTGCCTTATGCCAGTTTACAATCATAATCATCCTAAAGAAGTGTTATAGCCTTTTTGTTTTTATCTTACCCATTCTAGCCTATCACTATGTAATAATTCTATTTCTCATTTCATTTATTACCAAATCATTTGGTTAAAGTAATTATAAAAATAATCATACTAACAAATTCAACTTAGGCTTGAATTCTAAACATTTCCTAACCCTTGCATATATACAAATAGCACATTTAGGAAGTATTCATAATATTTTTTGTTTAATTATTAGGCCTAAGGTATTTATGTAATTCTTTTTCCAACCTAACAAGTACAAAACATTTAGGCTATTTTTGAAAATATAATTTTATAAATAAAACGAAGTCAGAAAAGCAAAATATCATACTCACCTTGGTAGGAGAAAATTCTCCTAAGCATAATCTTGGAACCTTTTTCCTTAGTTTTTGACTTTGGCTTTTAGAAACTACAACAATCAAAAAAAGAATCAAAACCCTCGAAAAAATAAGAACTTAGGGAAATAATTTGACATTTTTAGGTTAAAAACTTTACCTTAGATTCACACTCTTAAAAAGTATAAACCAAAACCCTTTTTGGTTAAGTAACACTCTTTGGAAGTTACTTAATTTGCAAATGGGGGTTATGGAATATGTCATAAGGGTTACCCCTTTATACAAGCTGGGCAAGGCAGCCAATCAACCTATCATTTAGGAATAGTGGATTTGAGATTGAAGTGTTCATCAATCATAACCTCAAATAATGTGCAAAAATGTTAGGAAATTTATCATTAGTAGCTAAAAAATCTATCACCATTATTATAAAATGATGGATACAATAGACTAACAAAGGTTTTGTAGGTACAGTTTCCCATTAACAATCACATCAAACAACAATAAATAGTTTGCTAGTGACAACTTTAGAAGCTTCTACCAAAGGTAGAATTGGTCATTATAAACAAAGAATTGCCAAATGAACACCTCACTTATTTTTAAATGATAAAAGTTAGGGATCAAACAAAAGTTTACATTAGTCACACATTCTTAAGTTAAAGGACAGGTAATACTAGTAAATAGAATCATCCCTGACGGGTTAAAGAAGAGGCTTGACAAAGCAAAAAGAAAATAAGTAGAAAAACTCCTTAGCATTTTGTGATCTTACAAAACCACCTTCACTCTGCCACAAAAGAAACTCCTTTTTTACTCACAAATGGAGGCAAAGTAATGCTCTCTATCAAGTTTGGCCAGAACACCTATCAAAGAGAATGTTATGAGGAATAGTCAAATAAGGAAAAGAGAAGAAAAGAACTTGACATGTTATTCAAAATCTAGGAGATGGCTCATTTCCACAACAAATGGTGCAAAGGGAAGCTAATCATACATTTCAAGAAGAAAGTTAAAAAGAAAGAGTTCCTAAAAGGGGCATTAATCATACATTGAGCAGATGGACCTCAAAAAGCATAAGAGAAAGGAAATTAGTAGGATCTTAGGAATACCCATTTAAGGTGAAAGAAAACTTGTAAAATAATGTATACCATTTGGAAATGATTGAAGGGAAATGAAGACCACACACTTGGAACACAACACATCTCATGTTCTATCATGTGCAAGTATGAAAGCTAGTTATTATCGAATAGTGTAAATAAAGTTTTGACAAAAAAAGTAATAGAAAATGAGAAGCATTTTTTTTTTACAAAAATGTACTTTTCATAAAAAGTGACAAAAAACCCAAGCATATCCTTTGGTATCATAAAAACCCAAGCAGACCCCTCAATATCTTAAAAATCTGAGAAAATTCCTTGGTACCCTAACACACCTAAGCAAGCCTCTTGGTATCTCAAAAACATGAGTAGCTCTCTTGGTATCTTAAAAGCTCGAGTAGACCCTTTCAAACCATGAAAACCTAAGCTACCCCCCAATACTTTGGAAAACTCACTAATGTCACAAAATCATATGAAATATACTATGAATGGAGCCCTATGAACACTAACTGAGATCTCTCTACCTTCATGAGCACTAGCATCATGGTAAGTAGAGAAGCCAATGATCTAGCTATCTGAGCACTAGAAGACTTAAGAAGTCAAATGGGGCCAAACTCTTTCAAAAAGGCTTCATTTACTCCTAAATTACAAGGGTTAGTAGCTAACTACAAAGAAAAGAAGAGTAATATAAATTTTGATTCCAAAAAGTTATCTATTATTTCAAAATTGAAAGAAACTCCTTCCAAGATACAATCGACTGCAATTCTGACTAAGGTCCAAGCCTGAGCTTATTAAAGGACAAAGAAGATGTGTTAGAAGTAAAAACCACTTCTTTGTCTGCCTTGGAAAAGTTGCTTGAGCTGCAACACACTTTTGAGAACAAAGAAGAGTTTTCATACAACTGGCTTCTTCATGACCAAAGCTTGAATGTAGATTTCCTCCAAACATGTTTTATCCATTTTCAAATGGTTGATTTGTAATATCCCAAATTTTCTAAAATGAATTTTGATAACAAAATGACTTTTTAGAAAATTTGAAAAAGGTAACTTTCAAAAATTTGAGAATTTGAAACAATAATTTTGGAATAAGAAGTGTTTAGACATAGTGGAAAAAGATTTTATAAATAACAAGAATCTCAAAAGGTGGAAGTTCTCAATTTGGATGCTCATGCACTAAAATTTGTGTTTTGAAATTTAATATTCCAAAAAACTTTTAAAAGATTGAAACTAAGGCTATAGGTTTCTAGCAAGTGTAAACGTGAAGTCGTTACAAAGGTAATTAATTTAACTAATTTGTGTCAAAATTTCACAATGTTGGTGATTGATGAGTATGTTAATTATAGACTCGAAGTAGAGGAAATAAAATTAAAAAAATGGCTTAAGGAAAAATGAGTCAAAAGGAAAGTTGACGTAAATTTTCTTTTTTTTTTTTTTCCATTTTACCATCCCAAATTTGGTTCCTTTTCTTTCTTTTAAGCCTTTTTGGTTGTTTTACATAGCCATTGGCTTTTTCTTCAAGTTCACACTCTTTCTTTCTCTCTATAAGTTCTCCTTCTCTCTTCAGGTAATCTTTCACCCTTCCATGATAATTTCTTGTATTTTTAAAGTTGATTCTTCTCTTCTTCCTTTCAGTTTGATATCAAAATCTTGTTGATTCATGAAGTAAAAGTTAGGTTATGAATTTTTGAAATCTATTGTCATTATTCACTTTACTATTTAACCCATGAATCAATATGATTTTTACAGTAATTTGGAGCTTGAATCTGTTAGATATAACTTGTTTCTATTAAATGGAATCATAATCTAATCATAGATGATTAGTTGAAGAGGAAAACAAATCCTTGAAAAATCTAAAAGCTAATAAGCTCTTCTTTTGTATTCTTGAAGAATACTAAAGATGATTGTGAGATCTGTTTGATTTGTTTATTTTCAGCTACTAAAGTGAGTAATCTTTACCTTTCTTGTGAATTATGATGTGTTTTTGTTTGTGACTTATTGATTAGTTGATACAAATGGATAAGGTGAGTTTTTGGTTATTATATAGCCAAATTTGAGGTTGAATGGATCCATTGAGATTTTGTTTGGTTTGCTATGGAGATAACATGGATCCATTGAGATTTTGTTTGGTTTGCAATGGAAATAACTAATTTGTAAACTTATTTAAACTTTCAAAACATATTGAAATAAAAATTTTTAGTATAAGGTTAAATATAAAGTTGCTTCCCCTATTTTTTGTTGTTTTCATGCAAGACTTGTTTGTGTGAGTCAAATTGTAACTTTTTGAACTAAACCCACAATCATGCTCACAAAAACCTAGCACTTTTGTTCATACAATTCAACTCAAAATTTGAACGGAATTTGTATGAATTGAATCGATACTTTGTTATTCGATTCAAATCATAATTTGAATAGTGTTTAAATTTGGACTTCTTGAAAGTTTTAAAAATTTGGCAAGCAGACTCATGTTTTCAACTAAATTTCCTTAATTTTACTCGAATTTCTTCAGTGATTCTGATCGCAATTATACTCGAACTTCAAACCTGATTTTGCTCGTGATTATGATTGTACCTCTAAAATTTTTTTATTCTATACAATTCAAACTTCTTTCTCTTTAAAAACTACTCTATTTCTTTGGGTTTAAACTTACATGAGATACAATTAAGTTGAATAAAGCAGATGAGAAGTCTTGAATGAGTGATTTCCAAGTTAATACTAGTTAACCTAATAATTGTTCATACACAAATGATATGGAAGCAATGTGAATAGTTATAAAGATAGTGTGACAGAGATTGTGTGCTTGAGAAAGTAATGAAATGATAGTCTATATGTGATAATGTGATGAAAATAATGCTATTGAGATATTTGAAAATTCCCCAAGAAACATGAGATGACAAGTGATGAATGATTGTGATTGTGGAAATGCAGTTACTATGAAAGGTATTATGGTATAAAATTTGATAATGTGCATGAGATATTAAAAAGTATGTGGTGATATGATGATATGATTGCTACTAGAATTATAAATATTGTAAGTGATTATATAGTGAAAAGCTTATGCATAATAAGGAATGATACATAATGTTATAAATGATGATGAAACATGTTCATATAAAATTAATAAGATATCCATTATGAGAATCAAATGACTGAATATCTGAGAGCTCTTTAAAGCTTGATATCAGAATGATGGGATATGGTTGGAAATAATGAACTAGATCATGCATTTGAGTTCCAAATGGCAAAGGGGCATAACGTAGGTGCTGGAGAGAAAAGGCTAGGTTTGTGCATGATATAGTTGGAATGGAGTAATAAGGAGGTTTACATTGCTTTTCTTTATTATGTTGTTTAATGGAATTATTATTCAAATACATTGAATGTGATAAAATATGACTTGAATATGTGACTTGGTTAATGACAGCCTGAAGCTGTGTGAATAATATAATTTATAACTATTCTAAGAAATTCAGAAGGGAGATTTAATGTGGAAAGACAATGTGAAATAAACTCATATGATGACCAAGTCTGTGAAATGCAAGAAAGTAATATAATACTATAACCTGAACATATAATGATTGATGAAAATGGTATGTGACCATGAGAAGATCATAGTTCTTTATAGTGTGACAATTCAAAATGTATTGTGATATTACTCAAAGGTTAATCCCCTAGGTCTTTATGATATGTTGGATAATTTTGGCATGAGTTATGCTTTCTAAAGATATGATGTATATGTGTTTGGTTAAAGGTTAATGAATTTATAAGTTAAGTATGGATTTATATCACGGAGCTTCAAACTCACTCTTATGTGGATTTTTTTTTTTCAAATTCTCAAGAAATTACTATTAACCCACCTCTAAAAAGTAAGGATGGGTGATAACTTCATGGAGTTCATTGTTGATGTAAATATCACTACAATAAAGAGTCTTTAAAAGTGCATGTATATTATGAACTAGTTGAGAGCTTGTTGAAAGAAAGTTTAAATGGATGTGTGCCATGGTTGGCAATGCCTCTGTCCATTATAAAAATATGTTTATATATCAATGTTTCTCACTCTATCTATAAGTTTGCCCTTATTAACCATTTGAGTTTAAGTATATAAGAATGGGAAATATTGAATTAAATATGAGTAGAAATGAAAATAAAGACAAGTTAAGGGCTAGTGTTTATCAATTGGGGATTGAAATTCATGTCAATCATGACCAAGAGTTCAAATTGTGACAAAATTGGTATTAGAACATGGTCTAGGCTAAATCTATGAGTATAGGCCTACACCTGGAATTGCATAGAGTTCATTAGAGTTATCTTATGGTGGTGGTTATTAAGTGTTAATAGGAATAGTACCAGTAGCAAGTATGCACTTGAGAGCATGCATTGTTGATACCGCTCTCATTGACCTATTGAAATTTATGTTTGCACAAGCATAGTTAAGTTGAAACCTTTGTATATCTTGATAATCTAATTAATTTTGTGATGTAGATTATGGTAAAAGTTAGAAAGTAGAAAAGCCAAGAATCTGAATCTGGTGATGAAGGATTGTTCATTGGATGAACTAGTCCACACCATGAAGTTGGTGATAATTTTGAAGTTCTTAATAGGCAGAAAACCTAGTATGACAAATAATAAATTGTCTGATACAAACATTAAGACAAAATCAAAATTAAGATTAGAATAGAAGACCCGATAGAGGTATACAAAATGAAAGAGATCAAAACCTTTTGGTTAGAAGTGAGTAATCGAG
Organism: Saraca asoca; assembly: GCA_026873985.1. Taxonomy (NCBI): domain Eukaryota; kingdom Viridiplantae; phylum Streptophyta; class Magnoliopsida; order Fabales; family Fabaceae; genus Saraca; species Saraca asoca. The sequence goes on from JANHAO010010175.1 coordinate 9,204, forward strand.
TAGAATAAGAATTATTCATAAATTTCTAAAATTAAAGTTACTTCAATATACAAGAATAGATTTCCTTTATGGACTCGTATCAATTTCTTGACCAAATTGAAAGATATGATTAGATACTATATTGCCCCGAACCCTTACTAATAGAGCTAGTAGGATATCAGCTAAATGATTTGGCCCATTACTAGTATGTTGGACTCATTAGGAGACGAGCTACTGGTGTTGAACCATTAACTTGGGCAATGTTCTAAGAAAATTTTTTTGATAGATTCCTTCCTTTTAGTGTTCGACAAGCAAATGCTAGAAAGTTTGAAAACTTGAAATAAGAAAATTTATTCATAAGTGAGTATGAGGTTCAATTCACTTGGCTTTCTCAATATGCAACTCACTTGATTACTAATGAAACTATAAAGGTAGAAAGGTTTATACAAGAACTCTATGATTTTTGTATTGATCAAATCAAAATTGATCGAGATACAACATACCAACAAGCCATGAATTAGGCTTTGTGGATTGAATTAAGGTCCAAATAGCGATGCAAAAAAAGAAATGTCTTTTAGTAGTAAGAAGATAGTTCAAATCGAAAAGGCTAGTATTGCATCAAGTAGACAGTCAATTCCAGTTTGTAAAATATCACCTGGTAAGTGGAGATAAAATCATATTGGAGCATTCTGCTTGCCAAATCGAGCTACATGGAGAAAGGTATAAGGTTAATCAATTTCAATTGTTTTTACTCTGTTTCATGGAAAGAGTGCAATCCAAAATTAGGGAAAACTTAATATTAAGAAGCCACTTTGTATAATTTGTCATGCAAGGCATTATAAACCATGTGAAAGGAAAATGATGACATGTTTTTGTTATGGAAAGTCAGGACATAGAATGTGGAAATGTCCCATGAATGTAGGTGTCTTGAGGTATAGTGTAGATTCTTAAACTCGACCTCAAAACTAGCCAATTACCTAACATATAGCTTCAGAGATAGCACCGATTGTATATGGAAGGAATAATAAAAGAGGTAATCAAAGGAGAAACCCTAATGTAGTCATTGCAAGAATTCACATCCTTACCAAATAGAAAGCCCAAATATCAAATGCTAAAATTTTAGGTCTTTTGGAAATACATAAAATTATAAATTTAGTATTGTTAGACCATGGAATAACTTATCTCTTTATTAGGTTATGTTACTAAATAAACCTAATGAATCGGTGGAATCACCATTGATAGTAATGGTTTTAGTTAACAAGAATCTTCTTGTTGATTATATGTATAAGAATGTGCTATGATGATAGGAGATAATAAGTTATTTGCAAATCTAGTCATGATAGATATGATCGATTATGATGTAATCCTAGGTATGGGTTGGATTTCCTAGCATCTTTCATGCATAAATAGTTTGATACAAAAATTATATTTCATGAGAACAAATTTCATCCTATAGTCTCTCAAAAAGAATGAGTACTTAAGGTAAGTAGTTAAATTCAAGCGTATAAGCTTGTAAGTTATTAAATAAAGAGGGCATAGTTTTTCGAGCCATGATGAAAGACCTAGAGTAATTTATCCCAAATCTATGTGAGGTTCCGATAGTATAAGAATTTTCAATGGGTATCATGATAAATTACCTAGATTGCCACCAGATCAGAAAATGGAGATCGATCTTGTACATGATGCTGCATTTGTTTCCATTTCTCCCTACTATATGGCATTAATAGAATTGAAAAAGTTGTAAATGTAGTTATATGAATTAGTTGATAAGGCTTTAATCACCAAGCATATTGTTGTAAGGAGTGTTCATGTTCTTTATTAAAAAGAAAACAAAAGGATACAATGGAGTATTAATTATTGTGTGGTTGTTAAGAATAAATATCCTCTCTCTCATATCAATCATTTGTTTAGTTAGTTGCAAAGGATGAGATATTTCTCAAAAATAGATTAATGATCGAAAGATCATTAGCTAAAGAATTGTAGAGAGAATTGTTAAAGAAGCATATATAAAGTATATAGTTTGAAAGTTAAGAAAGGGTAAATGTTAGAGTAGTTGATTGAAAAGCTCATTTTCTTTACTAGTGTTATTTATTTTATGACATAAGGTGATTGAAATTAGATGAATGTTTTTATTGGATGGTGTTATGATTGAAAGGCTCTTGATGAACCTGGTGGGTGGGTGACCTTTGAAAACATTGAATTTGGCAAGCAGGATGCATATGGTGTTAAGTATGGATGGGAGATGGTATAATTGGTCAAATGTTGAAATGAGTAAATGTGATAATAAGAGAAGAATTAGAGATTCAAGACTGAAAGTAAGAAAGAGGCATGATGATTAGCTAAGAAGACTTATGCAAAAGGTTTAAATATAAAATCAATGATAGAAGATAGATGGAATAGTTTCTAGAAAAATGACTACATGTCAATTTTATGAATAAATAATTTGTTTTTCTTAAATGTTTATTGATGATATTGTGGTATACTCCAAAAGTGGGAAGAACATGATCAATATTTGGAAATAGTACCGCAGACTCTAAAAGACCATAAATTCTATAAGAAACTCCCTAGATGTAAAATTTGGGCAATTAATGTTAAGCTTCTTAGTTATGTAGTGATGCAACAAAGAATACAAATGGATCCCAAGAAGTGAAAGCTATAAAGGATTAATCCAAATTAATGATGGTCATTGGAATTCGAAGTTTCTTGGATATTGCATTATAGTTTAAATTTTGGTAATATTATGGGAAAGATATGTTTAGTGGAAGATGGTGATAGAATGTAACCAAATGGCGTTTTATGAGGAGAGATAAATATAATTGAAATATGTAAGTGTGAAATTTTGAAGCTAAACAAATGTTCTAGCTGAGAATAGAATTGAATTAGTTGTGTCATATAGATTTTAGATAAAGAGGATAAATGAATAGAAAAAGTTCCCTCCATGTTCATTAAATGGAAATGTATGATAAAGTGTGCTTTGTCTTATAGCATAACAAAAGGAAAGTTAAAGTTATAGTTTCAAGTGAACTTATGAGCTATGATTTGGGGGAAATATGATTGAATTCTGAAATTGAAGTACCTCCCTAGACTATAAATTGAGCTTCACTAAATTAAGATGTTCCTTCCCTATTCTTTGATAAGTTATGATATATATATATATATATAAGTTACAAAGAATTGTTATCGATTAAAGTTGCTATTGTTACTAGATTTGTCTATAATTACAAGTTACCAATCCAGTATCAAAATTATTTGAGATGTTTAATGGGAGGACATGTTGATCTCCAATGGGTTGGATCAAGTCAAAAAGGCAAGTTATCAAAACCAAATCTGGTAACAAATGCTAATGGGAAAGTATAACCAATCTGTGATCAAATAAAAGTAGTTGAAGATAAATGAAAGTTATGTTTAAATAAGAAGAATATTATAATTTGATGTTGACTTACCAATTGAGATGTAAGAAATTCGTTTGGTACTCTAAGTTTTTGTATGCAGGGAATAGGCTTTGGATAAGTCTCATATTGTAGGAAAAGAACTAGAGCTAAAACTCAGCTAATATATGGGAAGCAGCCAATAACCATCCTTGAATGACAAATTTAAAAAATATGATCAAGGAAAATTTTCATGGTCAAAGTGATAAGGAGCCATTGTGATGAGTAGGAAACCATATAGCAATTACAACTGAGATACGAGAGAAATATTTTCAATTATCCATCAAAGAACAAATACAATGAATAGATGTATAATGTTATCTATGGTAAATGACTTCTTTGTTAAACCTATTAGCACCATTCAAAATTTGAGGACAAATTTTTTTTAAGAGGGGAGAATTTGTAATATCCCGAATTTTTTAAAATGAATTTTGATAACAAAATGTCTTTTCGAAAAATTTGAAAAAGGTAACTTTGAAAAATTTAAAAATTTGAAACTATAATTTTGGGATACGAAGTGTTCAGACATAGTAAAAAAAGATTTTATGAATAATAGGAATCTTCAGAAAATGGAAGTTCTCAATTTGGATGCTCATGGAGCAAAATTTATGTTTTTAGAATTTAATATTAAAAAAAAAATTAGAAAAATCAAAACTAGGATTACAAGTGCCTAGCTAGTGTAAACTTCTAGTTGTTATAAAGGTAATTAATTTAACTCATTTGTGCCAAAATTTCACGGTCACTAGCAATTGGTGAGTATGTTAATTGTGGAGTCAAAGTTAAGGAAATAAAATAAAAAAAAATGGATTAGGGCAAGATGAGTCAAAAAGGAAAGTTGACTCAAATTTTCTTCTTTTTCCATTTTCACCCTTCCAATGTTAGTTCCCTTTCTTTCTTTTAAGCATTTTCAATTGCTTCATGCAGCCATTGGCTTCTTCTTCAAGTTCACACGCTTTCTCTCTCTACAGGTTCTCCTTCTCTCTTTAAGTAATCCTTCATCTTTTCATGATAATTTTTTGTATTTTTATAGTTGATTTCTCTCTTCTTTCTCTTCAATTTAATATCAAAATCTTGTTGATTCATAGAGTAAAAATTGTATTATGAATTTTTGAAATCTATTGTCACTATTCACTTCACTATTTAACCTATGAATCAATTTGATTTATATAGTGTTTTGGATCTTGAATCTATTAGATATAACTTGTTTGTGTCAAATGGAATCATAATCTAATCATAGATGATTAGTTGAAGAGGAAAAAAAAATCTTTGGAAAATCTGAACGTTAATAAGCTCTTCTTTTGTGTTCTTAAAGAATATTGAAGATTTTTGTGAGATCTATTTGATTTGTCTATTTCCAACTGCTAAGGTGAGTAATCCTTACCTTTATTGTGAATTGTGATGTGTTTTTATTTGTGATTTGTTGATTAGTTGATGCAAATAGATAAAATGAGTTTTTAGTGATTTTGTAGCCAAAATTGAGGTTGAATGGATCCATTGAGATGTTATTTGGTTCGTTATGGAAATAGCTAAGTCATAAGCTTATTTAAACTTTCAAAACATGTTAAAATGAAAATTTTCAATAGAAGGCCAAATATAAAGTTGCTTCCCCCTGTTTTTCTACTATTTTCACGTCAGACCTGCTTGTGCGAGTCGAATCCTGGATTTTTGAACTAAACCTGTGATTATACTTGTAAAAAAACCAACACTTTTATTCTTACAATTCAACTCGAATTTTGAACTAAATTTGTATGAATTCAAATTGATATTTCCTACTCTTTTTTCAATTCTGATCGCGATTCAAATCGTGGTGAAATTTGGACTTCCCTAAAAGTTTTTAAAATTTGGTGAGTAGACTCATATTTTCCAACTAAATTATTTCAATTATATTCGAATTTCTTTAATGATTCTGATTGCGATTTTGCTCAAACTTCAAACCTGATTCTGCTCATGATTCTGATCACACCTCCAAAATTTTTCCACTCTTTTCAATTTAAACTTCTTTCTCTTTAAAAATTATTCCATTTCTTTATGCTTAAACTTATATAAGATACAACTAAGTTGAATAAAGTAGATGAGAAATCTTGAATGAGTGATTTCTAAGTTAATATTAATTAACCTAGTAATTGTTCATACACAAATGATATGGAAGCAATGTGGATAATTATAAAGATAGTGTGATAGGGATTGTGTGTCTGAGATAGTAATGAAATGATGGTTTATACATGATAATGTGATGAAAATGATGCTATTGAGATGTTTGAAAATTTCCCATGAAACATAGGATAGCAAGTGATGAATGATTGTGATTGTGTAAATGCAATTACTATGAATGGTATTATGGTATAAAGTTTGATAATGTGCATGAGATATTAAAAAGTATGTGATGATATGATGATATGATTGCTACTAGAATTTTAAATACTGTAAGTGATTATATGGTGAAAAGCTCATGCATAATAAGGAATGATACTCAATGTTATGAATGATGATGAAATATGTTAATATGAAATTGATGATATAACCATCATGAGAAAAGAATGATTAAATATTTGAAATCTCTTTAAGGCTTGATATGAGAATGATAGGATATGCGGGAAATAATGAACCGAATCCTGAATTTGCGCATTCAAAATGGTTGAAGGCCATAAGGCAGGTGCTAAAGGGAAAAAGCTGGGTTTGTGCGGGGATATGGCTAGAACAAAGTAATAAGGAGGTTTACATTACTTTTCTTTATTATGTTATTTATTAGAACTATTATGCAAATACATTGAATGTAAAAAAATATAATTTGAATATGTGACTTGGTTATTGATGGCTTGAAGCCGTATGAATAATATAATTTATAGTTATTCTAAGAAATTTTGAAGGAAGATTTAATGTGGAAAGACAATGTGAAATAAATTAACTCATGTGATGACTGAGTCTTGTGAAATGCTAGAAAGTAATATAGTGACGAAAAGACTCTTAAGAGAAGGAGGGAATATATGGAGATGAAGGTAAAAGAAGTAAAAAGTGTTTTTTTAAAAAAAGACAACTTGTCATTTAAGAGGGAAACAAAAAACAGCCAACGGTCACGATGCCAAAAAAAAAAAAAAAGGAGCAGCCCAAATCATTATCCGTGTCATTAAACGATGCCAATGGCCAAAAATATACCGAAGGAATGTAATAAAAAAAAAAAAAACCTTTTCGAGGTAGACCAATCAAACAAACCCAATACAATGGAACAGCCCAAGTTAGCTTGCAAGACAAAACAGTGCTCAACAACAATCATGCTCAAAAGCCATGCACAGAAGGCATGATGTCCCACTAAGCTGCATAAGGTGAGAATTTCGTAAATATCAGATATGTGTCATCAACACGTGAACGTTGGTAATTTATTAAAAGTTAGGACTAATATAAGGTGTGATCAACGTTTATATTAAATAATTAGGTAATTCATTTGCACTCTTATGATAAATACATTTTATTGACGTTCTTTAATTATCAGAGTGCATTCGACAGACTATTTTCACTGTGTACTATTAATCTTGTTCTTTTGCAAGCCCTTTTGATCATCTTTGGCACCTCCAATTGGCCCGCTTTAGATTTCTCAACAATGTGTCATTCTTCAAAGATGATACCTAGTACTAGATATATCAGTGAGCATCAGAAATTACGAACACCTTATTTAATTCCAAAATATATGGGCGAAAGAGTTGGAACCATAATGAAAACACAAGCAGTCATCAATGAAAGTCAGTAATATATATAATATTCCCACTTTGACATATTCTCTTTATCCTAAGTTAACTATAAATAGTATAAACTGAATGCACAAGACAAGCCAGCAATGGAAAGAAACAATAAAGAGAAATGCCAAATCATATCCACTTCATTTTCTTGCCCCACATCGAAAACATGTTCATAGTATGGAGTATGCAAGATCAAATCTCAGGACCCATACAAATATGCAAAAAGAAAACACAAACACTAAAAATATTAGAAGATCATTAATGAGGAAGATGATGTCATTAACACTTTTGTTTTTTCTATATCGCTTATTTGTGTGTCATTGAAGCTCTATGAACTTGCAATCCACCTTTCTGATGTCACATTACACTTACCTTTGATACACAGAAAAAGTAATCAAGAAAAGCCCATTTACTTACAAAAAGTTATAGATAATCTAGTTAATATAGAACTAGCTTCTGCAATGGTGTTTTTTTCTTGCACATGAGCTATTCTTATAATGTACTCACATTATCTTATTTTATGATTCAATAGATCTTTAGTTAGATAAATCTCTTATGTAATTTTCTCTGAAAAAAAATTCTAACCATAAAAGTGATCATATGAAAGTAATGTGAGAGGCATGTATGTGCAATTAATATTTCTCTTCCTCATATATTTAATAATTTTGTTATCAATTAATTATCATATTTAATTATGGTTCTAAATTGAGATTGTGGTTATGCTAATTAATAAAATTGTATATAGATATGAGAAAATACAACATTTTAATACAAAATGATAAAAAATTATAATTATAAAATGATTCACAATAACATTATTGCACGTAATATTATAATCATGAACCACAATCAAAATCATGCTTAAGATTATCAAAACAATCCTTGAGTTCATATTAGGAGATTCTTTAAAGTTCGTTGAAACGCCCTAGTCAGCAATGGAAAGAAACATGCTACCACATGCCCACATCATCCCACGTGCAATGTAATTTGGAATCCTAGTTTCATGACAAGATCAAACAAGGACCCATTGAACTCAAAGTGAGGAAAAGCAAATTTAAGAAGGGGCAGGTGTTGAGAAGACTTATACCTCTCTATCAACATCCTCTAATGACATTTTGATGAAGTATCCGACACTCACCCCTTGCTTGGTGTCGCGGAAATTGGGTGGAAAGAAAAGAAATTTTGATAAATTGTACGGAATCCTAAGAAGTTCCTCTGCTTGGCTTGAGGAGAGGAAAGGAAGTTGTACAGTAAAAAGGTGGGTCTCACGGGACCAAAGTTCCGTCCAAAAATAGACGGAAATGAGTGGAAGTTGCACACGCAACTTCCGTTCAATAATTTATAATTTATATTTTTAATTTTAAATATATTTTTAATTTTAAAAAATTAATTTTTAAAAAAAAAATTATTATTTTTAATTTGAAATTAATTAAAAATAATATTATAAATTATTTTCTTATAATTAATTTTTTAATTTTATAATAATTATATTTAATATTTATATTTT
>JANHAO010010176.1:0-17849 GCA_026873985.1 Saraca asoca
AGTGTATATGTTTTCTTTAGTTTACTTGTTAATATTGGTCGGCCATGGAATGTAGATTTCTGCTTTAAATTCTTAAGTTTCTTAACAGGAAAAATACACTTTATTTTCCTACAATTTACTTTTGAAATAAATTATTCTTTAAAGTCTAAAATCGGCCATTCGAAAAAGTAAGTTAGTTAAATAGGATATTAGTTTTGACAAAAAGGGAAATAATTTCTCCTATATCTAAATTTTATAAAATAATTTATCTCAAATATAAATTTTAATAATAAAATATATTTTCTCTTTAAATATTATTATTTATTTAATTGATTGAAAAATATTAATAATAAAAATTTTATATAAAATAAACAACTTGTTTAATCTTTAAAAATATTTTGAAATTTATAATTTTGATAAAATTATTATTTTAATAGAAAAATATTTTTTTTTTCAAGCTGAAAACTTTAATTTTTTTTTTGACAACAATGAAATGTAGTTATGATCATAAATTGAATGTAATATTTGCACATTTTAATTATATATTATACAGTTTTATATTTTTTTAAATTTTTTTTATAAATTTAATTATTACTTTTCCTCTCATTTCCTTTTCCTTCCTTTTCCATCCAACTAATCAATGAAAAATTATTTTCTTTTCTCTTCATTTTCTTTTCCTTTCCTCTCCTCTCACCCAAGCAAAGGGTCAGTGTACATACTCTTTGTCACCGTGCTTGATTTCTGTGCACAATACTGGGGGTGAAACCTATTAACACAATACAAGGGGTCAAAACCTAGGAGGACTTCAGGGAAGAGAATGCTAGCGGTGGCCTTTGACGCAGGAACGATTTTTTCAATGAGGACACGGCTCAAGCTCGGAGTTAAGAGCTTTGCCATCTCTACAATGTTAAAATAATTTGAAAAATTGGACTGGGTAATTGTATTATTGTGGCATAATTATAGTGTAGAAATAATATAAAATTTAATTTGAAATTTAACCATACCTAAATTCATTATAGTATTCATAATCACCACACAACTATAGTCTAACAATCTAATTCAATGGTGTAATTTGACAAAATCCCTTTAGTCAAGAGAAAATTTTGATTGCAACCAATAGGTAGATGTAGTTTGATTTATGATTGGAGAATAGGGACCCAATTTCAAATAGAATTAATTGAATCAAAATCTCACATATCACAATATCTTAACTTAGTATACAATCTAAGCCTAAGTATCCAGTAAAGCCAAACTTTATGTCACTAAATGGGCTAGTTACCTTGACATACTTTAATTATGAATTATGTAGGTCCATATGAGAAATTCTAATAATCTCCACTTGAACCACAAAATTCATGAATAGTGGCCATTTTAAGTAATATTCATGGTACTATTACACCCATTGGTCAAATTGAGATTCTAGGCTTCCAATAGTGCAGAACAACACATTCGATAGAGATATTGATGTCATACATTTTGAATGCCTACACCTCACTGATAAGAAGAATTGATATCTAATAAGAATATCAACTTAAAATGTGTAAAACAGAGATTTACATAATGAAAATTGTGACTATATGTAAATTTTTGTACAATGATCTTAGTATCCGCTCAAGATGCCAAATGAAAATTAACATTTTTAACATAATAATAAGATAGGGTTTAAATGTCTTTAATAACATGCCATAACCAGAAAATGTGTATAAAAGATGGCAACATCATGAATATTTCATTCAACATATCTTGAGATAAACAATACATTTTATTTAATAACATCAAATGCAAAACTTCCACTAATCCAATACAGCAAAAGACTTAGACAAACTTATATTGGTTACATGATCTTTAAACGGACTAACTATTAAGCCTTTAGTTAGCGGATCCTTGATAATGCGATATGTGGAAATAAGCTTAATGCAAGTAACAAGGTTGCATGTTTTCTCTCTTATAAATTGATATTTCACATCAAAATACTTTATAAGGGCAAAACTTTAATTGTTTAGAGAGAAGTTCATAGCAATAGTATTGTCACAGTAAATGGTTAAGAGTATCAAAATGCTTTCAACGATATTAAAGTCAGCAATGAAGTTCCTTAATCATACAACTTTATAAGTAGTTTCATAATACATCACATATTTTGGTTCTATAGTGGTGGTTGTTATAAGTGTGCTTATAACTTTTCCACGATATAGCTTCTCTTGCTATCATAAAAATATATCTAGATGTTGGTTTATAGTTATCCAGATAATTAACAAAATTTGAGTCTGAATAACTTGTAATTGTAAGATCTCCTGATCTTCTGTTAGTCAGCATGTAAACTTTTGTACCCTGTATGTACCTAATCACTATATTAGCAGCAATTTAGTGTCTTTGATTAGGATTACTCAAATATCTTCCTAGTTAACCCACAAGAAAGGTTATGTTAGGATGTGTACATACCTGAGCATACATTAGACTACCTACGATTGATGCATATGAGACATTTTTCATCTTTTTTTTTCTTCATCATTTCGAGGACATTGGGCCTTTGAAAAAAAATCTCACCCTTTGGAATAGGTGAAGAAAAATAAGAGCACTTTGATAGTACCTTTTCAATGTATGAATGCTAAGACAAGCCTAGAACTCTTAGAGATTTGTCACAATGGATCTCAATGCCTAGGACAAAAAAGGCATACCCAAGACCTTTCATCTCAAAGTGCTTTGATAGCATTTGCTTCATTTTAGTTAACATGCTCATATCATTACTCACAAGAAGAGTGTCGTTAACATATAGAACCAGGATCAGATAACTACCCGTACTGCTTATCATGTATATGCATTAATCTGCAACATTCTCCTTGAACCCAAGATATGTAATGATCTTATTAAAATTTGAGATACCATTGTTTAGACGCTTATTTTAAGCCATATATGGACTTCTTCAATTTGCAAACAAGGTGTTCCTTACCCTTCTCTTAGAAACCATCTTGTTATTTCATATTCATTATCTTTGACAAATCACTATTCATGAAGGTTGTTTTGACATTCATCTGATGTAGCTCCAAGTGAAAATGAGCTACTAATGCCATAACAACTTGGAATAAGTCATTAGTCGAAATTGGTGAAACAATTTCTTTATTGATGCCTTCTTTGGAGTCTAGACTTTTGCTACTAGTTTGGACTTATACCTTTCAATCCAACCTTGAACATCTCGCTTGGTTTTAAAAACTCATTTGGATTCAACCGACTCAAAATCTGTAAACAACTCAATTAGATCCAACACTTGACTCTTACATATTGAGGCTAATTCATCTTTCACCATACACACCAATTTGAAGAATTTGGATCAGATACAACTTGTGAAAAGGTAGTGGGATTAGTTTCATCATTTACATTAAATTCATGCTCCCGTAGATAAATTAGATGATCATTAGAAATTTTTGACTTGTAAACTTTGTTGAACCTCCTTAAGGAAATATCACTAACTAATGGCTTAACATCTTTTGCTATTGGTTATGTTGGATCAGCTTGTGGAATGGTAGAAGATGAGTCGGTAAACTGTGGTGCTAGTGGAATTACAACACTTGCTTATCTAAAAATCATAATGTGCAGTGTCTAACTCCCACTATCTAACTTATCCTCAAAATAAATGACCCTGTCTAAGTCAATCACCCTGGTAGAATGAGTTGGACAATAGAACTTGTTATCTCTCAAGCCACTACAATAATTGATAAAAAACCTAGAAATGTCTAATTCTCACTATCTAACTCATCCTCAAAATAAATAGCCATGTCTAATTCAATCACCCTGGTAAAATGAGTTAGATAGTAGAACCTACTACCTCTTGGGCCACTCATTAACCATAAAAAAGACCCAAAAATGGTTGTAGATTCAAGTTTCTTTGTGAAAGGAATATAGGGTTCCACCTCTATTTTACAACTTTAGATGTGAAAATGCCTCAAACTAGGCCTTTTTTCCATATAACAACTCATAAAGAGTCTTAGATACTGGCTTGCTCAGAATATGATTCAAAACATAGGTAGCAGTCTTTAAGGCATCACCCTGTAAGAACTCTGGTAATGAAGAGTAAGCCATCATGCACCTCACCATGTCTATTAGGGTCTAATTTCTTCTTTTAGCTTTATCATTCTATTCCAGTGTTTTAGAAATAGTGTAACTAACTTCAATGCCACACTCTTGGAGATACTTGGCAAAAGGGCCACGATTACTCTCAATCTCATCATACCTATGTTAGTACTCACCACCTCTATTAGAATTGACACACTTAATTTTCTTGCCTAGCTCAAGTTCAACAGCAACCTTAAAAGACTTAAAGGCATCTAATGACTTTGATTTTTTTGTGAGCAAACCCATCCAAATTTGGAATAGTCATTTATAAAGGTGATAGAGTACTTGTAACCACTCATGGCCAATGGTGAAATAGGTCCACTTATGTTAGTGTGAATTAGTTCTAAAGCATCTTATTTTTTGTCTCTCTTTCCTTTTCTAACTCTAGCAAAAAGTTTTCCCTTTATGCGATCTACACATGTGAAAATCTGAAAAGTCTAGATCATGTAAAAATTCTTGTTTTATCTATCTCTACATCTTCTCTCTAGAAATATAACCCCAATGCCTATGCCACAACATTGAGGAATTCTCAATAACTCTACTTCTTTTCTTTCTAACCACTGAATTGATAGGGTTTGTGAAATCAGAATCCAAACTAATTTGATACAAGCCATTGAACAAAGTACTAGAACTAACCATACATGAATTATAAAGGAAATTAAATTTACCATTGCCAAAATAACAAGAGTATTCAACGAGGTCTAATGCATCAATTGAACTTAAATTCCTCCTCATGGAAGGGACATAAACAATGTTTTTAAATTCTAATATGTGTTTGGTAGATAAATGCAAATAAATGTCTTTGATGTGTTCCACTTATAATTTATCTCCATTTCCTAGCTAAGCTCTCTATCATTTGCCCTCCTCAGATTTCTCAATGCCTGTAAAGAACTTATCACTTGAATAGTTATCTAGTATCCAACTACCAAGTATTTGAAGGAACATCAACCATGTTAAATTCAAAGTATATTAGAGCTAAAAGGATACCTTTCTTCTTATTCTTCATAACCCACCTTTTATATTTGAAGCAATTTGCCTTCTTGTGTCCATATTTCTTGCAAAACTTGCAATTCACCTTAAACTATGCTTTATTAGGCTTGTGGCGATTGTTTTACTTTGACCTTTCTTTCTATCACGAGTTGATTTCTTATGCCTGTCCCTCTGATCACTTCTCATCCTATATCTTGAAGATGGATCATGCAAAACCAAGTTAGTAGTTTAAACCTTGCCTTTCATATGTTTTCTTCTGCCTAACTAACAATGGAAATAAGTTTGTTGATTGTCCACTCACCCTTCTGGATATTATATAAGGTCTTTAGAATATCAAACTAAGAAAGCAATGACATTAATGTAGGCTAGATCAAGAAACTTTCACCCAGGTCAACATTCATGCTCTTCAGTTTGTTGAGATGATGAACCAGCTTTAAAATATGCTCCCACACTTCGCTAACAGCATTATATGTGGTCTTCTCAAATAGTGAGAGGTAATGACCTTTTTCAACTTTGTCAAATGCCATAAATTTCTTAACAATGAAATCAAGAAAAGACTTAGCCTTTTCAGTTTCAAGGATGCTCTGCCTAATGATCTTATCCATTGTATACTTTATAACCATTAAACACACTTGATTTAAGTGTGTCCGATTTTCATACTTTGCTTTTTGTTTAGCATTTGAATTTGCGTCAATAACAAGCTCTTTCTCTTTAAATGCCAAATCCATATTGGTGATTGCCAAATACAACTTCAAAGATTCAGCCTAGTTTTCATAGTTTATCCCATTCAGTATCCTTATAGACATTAATTGCATAGGCAAAGAGGTTAACGAGAATACATAAACTCATTAACATATAGATAAACTATGCAATTAAACCTAGTATCATATTATGAGACCTAATACTGAAAGGGTATTTAAGACCTTATAATACAATAGAAGAATTAAATACTACGTTCCTTAAAACCTAGCTCCGATAAGGTGTTCAAGATTTTAATAACATATGTTATGACCCAAAAACCCTTGTCATGAATGGCGTGAATATAAACCCTTTTAATTGATAATCACCAGCCTTTTTACTCTTATTCCCATTTGTAATCATCTTCATTTTCCCTAATTAAACATTTGAATCTTATTGGTTATCTCATAGTTAATAACTAGAGGGAGAGAGTCAATCACGTGGAAAATAAACATATTTTATAATTTATACTGATATTGCCTAACGGCATATGCTAGGCTTGATACATGGTTTTATGGTTTACATATAATTTCCAAAAAAAAAAAATCCTTTCAACCTTCTTAAGATCTAGGAGTCTTTCCAAAACTACCCTATAACCTTCCCCAAATAGGCCAATCAAAATAATTTAAATCAACCTATGTTTTATCATAACCTCAAAAGCATAGGTTAATGTAACTAAGCTCTGCGGCCCTCCTATTTACAGTTTTTCCAAAAGTCAGCAAAATATCAGATTTGATGGTAGACCTCTATAGGTCAAACCATCCTAGGGTTATTGTGAGAAAGACATTAGGTGGCTCTATGTGAATGATCTCCACCTTATGGAGTTCCTCACAACCTACCAAATTCAAAATAACAATATAATGGGTTTTTATCTCATGGACTTCTAGCAGACTTGTAATAGTGGTGGAGAAGGTGTCAGACGTGATTTCTATTAGATCACTGTTCATGCTTACTTTTCAATAGGAGGATTGATTGTAATGTTTTGAGATTTTAAAAATAAAAAAAAAAAAGGTCTATAGAAAAATGGGTCTAAGACTTAGTGAGATAATTGATAACAAAATATTTTATTCACTTAATTGTCCTCTCACTAAGCTTTTTAAGGTTCAAAATTGACTTACTTCAGTTGTGTTATGATATATTTATGGTGTGATATCAATTCGATTCATTATGGAAAATTCTGTAGAATTTGGCTTTGTTAAGCAGTTTCTGTATTTTAGTTACAACTTGAGCTACACTTGTCTAATTAATGTGATTCTTATCTTGTAGGAAAGATAAGACATAGCTCTACAAACTTCATGAAGACCTCCAAGGCTGAATCTCACAATTGACTACTTGAATTTGGAATTGAAGCCAAAATCAGAATGCTACCTCAGCCTGTCTCGAGCAGCCAGACCTCTGAGTATTCATTAGATCATATCTGGAGTTACACAAGTCCAAATGAGGTCAAACTAAGTCCAGATGAAAGCTAAGACATAATACTACAATTTCATGAAGAATTTCAGATTTGGATCCATCAATTTAGGCATGCAAATGGAGTCGTAAATCAGAGATAGAATACTGATGAATTGGGCCTTTACAGAATTGGAATTTTAGGCCCCAATTGGCATACAACCTGAGCCTAATAAACCATCCCTTGCACCAGCTCACACTCAACCAGCTGGAGAGTAGTAAGTTAGAAGAAAACTAGAAGAAACCGTTTGCATTGAGACACTACAAGAAAGAGGAGTGGTAGCAAGCAACCAGACCAGCTATCATGATTGCCTACTCACCAACCATGCAACTAGCTTCTCTTTTCCTAGGCAAAGTGATTTTAGTTAAGAGTTTTTTAGGAAGTTTGGAGCTTAGTTTTTAGAGAGTTCTAGAGCAGTAGTGTAGCACATTTTTCTTTTGTTTTCTTTGTAATTTTCTGCCTTCCATAGAAGGCTAACTTTGTAATCAGTCTAAAGGTTGACAAATTTAAAGATTAATGTGGAGATCTTGTTCCTTCATTTTGCATTCAAATTGCTGGTCATTTCTCTCATTTTCTTTTATTTTTATTGTGATGTCTGAATTGAATAGATTCATTTGATTTAGGTGTTAATATGATTATTAATTAATAATCACTTTAGAAGAGAATGGCAGAAACCAAGTAATGCATTAGGATTTTGATGGATTGTTTGTTGGCTGAGTTCTGCATAAGACTCATTAATTATTTCAAGGATTTTTGTTATGATTTTAGGCCATAGAATATGACTAATAATTGAATGAATATTTAGTGATTAAGGATACATTAATCTCAAGCTTAGTTGATTCCTTTGGGTTGGTTGGTTTACTTTATTTTATTTTTGTTTCTGCATTAGTGTTAGCTGTTAGTATAGTCACTGCCAACCCCCCTTTCTTTCCATCTCTTAATCTGATTGATATCATCCAAAATGATCCAAGGGCTCGACCCGGTATTGCCTATACTACAAGTAATTTAGGTAACTTGATTTATAAATTTTCTAATCTTGATTGGATTCGGCACCCAATCAATAATACATACCAAACTTATGAATTCATCTAACCAAGACCACACATATATATATAAACAACAACATTATATCCAAGAAATTATTTCTCAAACTCATATCATCAATTTCAAAGACTTACCTCTGAGTGGTTTCATATCTCATCATTCTTAGAACACTATACTGAATTAAAGTTCTCAAGGCCTTAGGTCACCGTCCTGTTCCATCACATTATTCAATATCATCATATCACATTTCAATGTTTCATAAAATGACAAAAAAGTAAAGTAAAATGCATAAATGTAGTAAATTTCCTTATTACTCTGATCCAACTTTATCCCACATAGTCCTAGCCTTATCCCACTCATCATGCCAAAAAGCATAGACTTAGGATCTGATTCATTATTCCCCATTGTAACCCATCATTCACATTTCAAGTCTCATAAGGACTTCAAGTATTTAATTATATCAATCTCATAATAGATACATCATCAAGTTCACATCAACACATTTATCATTCATGATATTTTATTCCAATTCAGATCTTACAAAATATACTAGACATTAAGCAATATGGATCTCTCAATAACTATATCATGACATTTTTATTCAGTCACAATCCTAGTCACATGAGTTACATTTTATTGCAAATGCACCATACATTCTTTGTTTCGTCATATGACTATTGTAACTAATTTCATGCTAATACTATATATAGCCAATTGTTGAATTCAATAATATTATATTATAGTTACCTATTCAAGATTTTCTAGTTATTATACTCATTTTAGTAGGATTTATATAAGATTAAATCAAGAAGAAAGGAAATATTTTTGAAGGAAGTGAAGTTAGGCTGAAATAAGGAAATTTTTGAAGGTACGATCAAAATTATGAGTAGGATCATTGAAGAAATTCATGTAGAATCACGATTACAATTGAAAAGTTCAAGTGTAAAAGATTTGATTTGACTTGAGAGGGAACAGTTTAAATTGTGAGTTTACTTGCCAAAATGTGCAACTATTCAAAAAGTCTAACTATGAAAGCAATTAGAATCGCAATTAGGATCAAAAAATAAGGTAAGAAGATTTGATTCAAATCATAGAAATATAGTTCAAATTTTGAATCAGATAGTAAGAACAAAATTGTTAGTTTCTGCGAGCATGATTGCAAATTTAGTTCAAAAATTATGACTCAACTTGCAAGAGCAGGAATTCACATGATAATAATAGAAAAATAGGGGAAATGACTACCAATTCCACATTACATTATAGAATCTCAACACAACATGTTTTAAAAACTTAATCAAGCTCGAAACTCAACTATTTCAATAGAAAAATAGCCATTAAACTATTGAGCTCATTTAGTCTTAACTTTATCACCAAATCACAAGAAAAACCCATTTTGTCAGCTTGCACCAATAATCAATAGATCACAAGCATTAAACACTTTATAATTTACAAGAATGTTAAGAATTACTCATAAGTGAGCTGGAAACACAAGATTACTATTGATCCTACCAAAAGTCTTCAATATTCTTCATAAATAAAGAAAAGAGCATATGAGCTTCTTAGTTATTTTTAGGTTTTTGTTTTAGTAGACAATTATACACAATTTGATTATGGTTTCATGGTAAAGAAACAAGCTAAATCTACTAGATTTAAGCCCCAAAACTTTAGAAAAATCACATGGGTTCCTGAAGTAAATAATAACATGAATAGTGACTGTAAACTTCAAAAATTCAAATTTCAAGTTATACGTAGTGAATCCATGTAATTTTGATATCAAATTGAAGAGGATGAAAAGAAGATTTAACTGTAAAAATAAGAGAAATTAATAAGAAAAGATGAAGGACTTACTTGAGGAGAGAGTATGAGTGTTGAGAGAGAAACTAAAACTTAGAGAGGAAGATATGGATTGCATGAATTGTGACTGGGAAAGGCCAAGGAAAAAGAAGAAAGAGCTGGGTAAGGGAGGAAAAAATAGGAAAGAAAAAGACAAATCCTTAACTTTTACTTCAATTACAATATTTTTCTTTTTAACACTTTTCCTTGTTTTCTCCACTTTGAGCTTAAAATTAACATACTCATTGATCACCAATGGCCATGACATTTTATCTAAATTAATTAAATTAATTACCTTTGTAATGACTATAATTTTACTCTCATTGGGTACCTGTACTAGTTTCAATCTTTTCAAAGTTTTCTAAAAATTAAATTCTGAAAATATGAATTTAATTTTCTAGGTGCCCATAATGGAAACTTTAGTTATCTGAAAATTCCTAAAATTTATATAATCTATTTCTAATATGTTTGAACTCCTTGTAAACCCAAATTAGAATTTTGGAATTCTAAAAAATTTCAAATTCACCCTTTTCAAATTTTTTTTTCTAAAAAGCCATTTTATTCGTAAAATAAATTTTGAAAAATTCAGAGAATCACAATATAATATATAATTCTACACTTGTGTTACTGTCAATGAGTTATATCAATAATATTATATCGATAAGGTATTTAAATATTATTAATATAATACTTTTCTTAATCTAATCAACATTTCAATTATTTAATTTTCAAAAGTTATTGTGTAACAAGGCCCATGATAAACGGGTTCACAATTACAAAAAAGTTCAATAGCATAATACAAGTTAAATGATTCTTACAAAATCATTTATTATGCACATAAACATGCAAAAAATAGTTTATAAGCCAAACAGTATACACAAATTGAGCTTGAAGAGTGGAGTACAATGATATAAGCACTATCATCTTCCGATGCAGGAAAAGCAGTGCATGGCCTTCATGCGCCCACGATGTGCACAAGCCCACCAGATATCACTTGCTTCTTAAATTACTTTAACTTATAAAATGGAGATATAGACACAAGGAAGTACCTAACCTAATGATGCAAACCAATGCTAGTGAACTCGTGATTCTAAGTTTGACACTCTATGGAGAATTTTTATTTATTTATTTATATTTTTTTTGAGAAACTAGACCCAATTCTCTCTTTTGAAATCCTTGCTAGTTTTGTCCTCTTTGTTGTTATGTTTGGCTACTGGCTTGTGCTAGATGGTTTTGCTTGGGCTCTATCCAAGGCTAGTATTCAACTTTACAACAAATCCACCATTCTTGGACCTTTAGGTTTGCCTGTGCTTGGCTTGGTGTTTGCTTTCACTGGGTCACAGATTCAGAATCTTCACTAAGCTTTCAGGAATCTTCCATGCAAATACTCTACTGGCATTCTCTATCAGTTTCACTCGGTTTATTATCTTGAGCATAAGGATTTACCTAGAAAACTAAAACATGGAAAATACATATATGCCCAGTTTCATATATATGGCGAATATTAAAACTCATGTGCAATGATAATATTTCAACCCATTGCAAATCACACATGAAAAAAAAATATTTATATCAAATAATCATGAAATTATGAAATAATTTTATCAAATTCATAGCATGTTGATTACATCCAGAATTAGATCAATACATTCATAATTATGCTAATTAGATAAAATTCATTATTCAGATCTATATATCTAATTAACCAAATAGCACAATTAAATCATACTTTGATACCATTTGTTAAAATAATTTGAGAAATTGGATTGGTTAATTGTATTATCATGGTATAATTAGAGTGAAAAGATAATATAAAATTTGATCTAAAATTTAATCATACTTGAATCCATCACAGCATCTATGAACACCACACAATTAAAGTCTAATAATTTGATTTAGCGGTGCAATCTAACAGAATCCATTTTTAAGCAACCCTACTCAAGAGGGAACTTTTACTCTAACTAATGGTTAGATGCAGTTTGACTTATGGTTGGAGAGTAGGGACCCATCTTCAAATAGAATTAATTGGGTAAAAAAAAAATCCTATGCATCATAGGATCTTAACCCAATATACAATCTAAACTTAAGTACGCAGTAAAGCTCAACTTTATGTTACTAAATGGACTAATTACCTTGACACACTTTAATTATGAATTATACAAGTTCATATAAGAAATTCTAACATACAACACTCAAAAATTAAGGTTTTTGATGCAAATAAAAACAAAAAATTTAGGCAAAATAGGGAATAGAGTGTGATTTGGAATGCTTTCTAAAACACGACCTTTATGTTAAAGCTCTAGATAGGAGCGGAAGGTTCTAGGTTGCAAGGTTTTTAGGGTTTAATTATTAATAGGATTTAAAAAATATAAAATAAATAAATAAGGTGAAAGGATTTTATTTAATAAATTTAAAGTTAAATTGCACTCTTGATCTTTATAGTTTCAAATTTTTTTTCACAATGAGTATTTGTAATTTTATAATTTAGAATTGGATCCTTATAATTTAAAATCATTTCTAATGGGATCCTATTGTCAAGATTTTGTTAATTCTTAATGACGCAGCAAACAGTTTGCTAATTAAACTTACTAAAATTTAGAATTGTGGCCCTATAATATAAAATAATTTCTATTGGGTCCTTACTATTCATTTTGTTTCATTTCTTTTTTTTTCTTATTTTTTCTTTTTTATCTTTTTTTCTCTTCTCAAATTGTTGTTAAAATTTTATTTAATTAGATTTTAGAATTTATAAGCTCTATTTTTATTATACTGGATATCTAATTTGTATTAAGTGTATATCAATTTTAATGATAAAAATCTAAAATTTATGTTTAACTGTTATAATTTATTCATGAAATGAGTGATAAAAATGTAATTAGAAACTATTTTAAAATTGCAAGGATTCAATTCCAAACTTTACTAAGTCAAGTCAGCAAACTGTTTGCTAAGTTATTAGGAATTAACATAATCCTAACAGTAATGATCTAATTAAAAACAATTTTAAATTATAAGGATTCAATTCTAAATTTTAAAATTACAAATACTTATTTTGAAAAAAAAATTTAAAACTATAGGGATTCATAATATAATTGAACCTAAATTTAAATTTGATCCACCATCAACGTAAAACATTTTACACCAAAGATGTTAGGTCAATGAAAAAGAAAAAATAATTAAAAATTTGTGTCAATGAATAAAAAAGTTTTAGCAGTTTTTTAACAAAGCAATAACACTTTGGTTAAATTTTTATATAATTTTGAAAAAAATACTTTTACATGGTTGAGATTTAATTAATCAGAAAAATGCAAAAAGCCCCTTCAACTTTTGGGTGATTGAATTTTATTCCCTTCAATTTTATAAACTTAAAATCAAAGTTTTAAACTATATAAATTCTTGGAATTAGCACTCATCATCTATTTAATCATCCATTTTATTAAATTATATGATTTTTTATTAATTTTTAAATAAGAATCATAATATTATTGTATTTTGATTTGTCACATCATTTTTTTGAACATAATTTTGAATTCATTTTTATGTATTTATATAGCTAACTTAATTTACATTAATTATACAACATACAAATTGTGCATGAAAAAACGGTTTAATATATCAACATATAATAATATTGTAATTATTGTTTAAAATTTTTTTAAAAAACATTTAATTTGGTAAAACAACTAATTAAGTAGATGATGAGTGGTATATTTTGTCTAATATAAGGCTCCAATTCCAAGTTATTGTGATTCTTATTTAAAAATTCTTAAAAAAATATTTAATTTGGTAAAATAGCTAATTAAATTGATGACGGATGCTACATTTTATTTAATTTAAGGCCCCAATGCCAGGTTTTCCGTATTAAAAGGAGCAAAATCCAACCATCCTAAGAAGAATTTTGCATTTTCCCTTAATTAATTATATAGACTTCACCTTTAGTTTAAAAACATACATCAATTTCTTTTGCACTTTCAAATGTACAATTACCTCCTCTAAAACATAAAAGACACTATATTTGTATTTAAATTTGATTTTTTTTTAGTTTCATCAAAACTTATATTTGATAAAAAAAAACACTAAAAAAAAAAAAGAGTTATGTATTTGATTTAATCTTATAGTC
Source organism: Saraca asoca (assembly GCA_026873985.1). Taxonomy (NCBI): domain Eukaryota; kingdom Viridiplantae; phylum Streptophyta; class Magnoliopsida; order Fabales; family Fabaceae; genus Saraca; species Saraca asoca. Next base: position 14,259 of record JANHAO010010176.1, read on the forward strand.
ATCTATTTCACTAGTTCATTAACGGAAATTTTAAATTTGAATTTAAACATGAAATATATATATATATATATATATTATATCAATGGGAAGAAGTCTGGGTAGATTTTTTACTTAGAAGAAATGCGCATAATTTCATTAAATTTCAACGTGGGAGAGCATTTTTTTTTTAAATGAAATTTTTGGTTCCATACTTGGAACTGGAATGAGCCTATGGTTACTTGGGCCTTGGTTTATGTGGCTTGGACCACCTATTCAGCTTTTTTTGGTAACTGGGGCCTTCTATGAAAGAAACATGCTAATTCCCCTTCTAAAAAAATCCACAAAAACAGAAATATTTTTAATTTCATCATAAAATTAAAATTTCAGTATTAATATTTATTATATTTTGATAAATTATTTATTTTAACATCTTAATTAAATAAGTATTAAAATTAAAGAAATAATTTTTTTCACTTAACAAAAAATAATAGAAAATAGTGATAAGAATCTCAATAGTATCATAAGATTAGAAATATTTTCAAAAATATATATCATAAATGTTAAGGTAATCAGAAGAGGAGATCTGATGGTAAGAGAGAAACTTCAATTGTTTTGAGCGGATATGTTATCTCAATGTTTTATTTCTTCTGCAATGCTGTTGTTCTTGAAAATAGTACAGCACCAGTGACCCGTGTGATATCTAATCTTCTACGTTGTTGTTTTGCTGTTCAGTATGAGTTATCGTATTTGTTATTTCTTATTTGTCAGGACAGAATCTGTCAACTTATTTATATAGTGTCTGAACAAATATCGTGATGACTAATATAAGAATTAGTGAATTCACCATATATGCACCAATAGCACACATCAGAATTTTACATGCTATGTTGAAAATAATCTAAATTGCATTTAAAAAAAAAAGATAAAGGCCGAAGTTTTAAATTATAAAATTAGAAATCTCAACTATAACAAAATAAGATTAGAATTTGAGATAAACCTTAAGTCTTTATTTTTGAAATATGATAGATAAAGTTTAGTGAAAATAAGATTGATCTATTGGGATAACTCTGAAGCCCTTATTTTTAGAATACAGTAAAAAAAGCTTAGTAAAGATAATGCTAATTTATTAGGATGAAATTGAAGAATTTTTTTCTTATCTTATTAGTTTAATTTTATATATAAATATAACTTGTTTCAGTTTTTGTAATGCAATCAAAAAGTGAGGAAAAGATACAAGTTAGCAAACTTAAGAGTTGGATAGAGTGCAGTGTTTCTTTGTGTATTGAGTTAAAATTGTGATTAAAGAATTTCCCTTTTCTCATATTTTTATCCAGAAATATTCTTTTTTTATTTTATTTTTTTGATTTTTAGTTCCAACATCTAGTATCAAAACTCGATTGTGAAATGGTGTTAAATTCAATTAAACTACAGCTTCCTAAATTGAATGGCAAAAGCGATGACAACTGGAGTGTCCAGTTGAGAGTATTCTTCATATCCCAGGATTTGTGGAATTTGGTAGAGACTGACTATACTGAAGTACTAGACCAAAAGGAGTTTGATGCACTGGAGAAAGATAAGAAAGATGCATTGGTAGAGACTTAAAGAATGATCAAAAAGCATTATATGGAATTTTTTCAAATTGTTGAGGAACCAATATTTGGAAAAATATCATGTGCAAATACGGCAAAAGAGGTGTAGGATATCTTGCAAAAATCCTTTAAAAGTGATGATCATGGTGCAGCTATAAACACTATGAGGCAATTCTGAGTCATTATGCATGAATGACTTAGAATCAATTTTAGCCTACTTTGATCGAGTTCGGTTCGTAGTCAACCAATTGAGAGTCAATAGTGAAGAAATTTCGAACACCAAAGTTATAGAAAAGATCCTATGATCTTTGACTACAAAGTTTGATTACATTGTTATAGCAATTGAAGAATCATAAGATACATCAACCATGTCAATAGAGATGTTGATAGGTTCATTATGTTCACAAGAGCAACAAATGAATCAAAAAGTCATAAGCTCAAGTCTGGAGCAAGTTTTGCAAAGTATGATGAATCACCAAAATTACAAACATCACCAAGGCAATAGAGGTCATGGTGGACAAGGATAAGGATGAGGACAGGGATGTGGATGAGGTGGATATTCTAATTTCATTAACAAAGAAAATCAAGTGATAGCAATTTTTAAAAACATTAAGGAGGTCACAATGGAGCAGGTAACAAATCTGATGGTCAATGTTTTAGATGCAAAAAATATGGATATTATCGAAACAAGTACTATACCTAGATGCCGGATAAGTCCGTAGAGCATGTAAATACAACAAATGTAGAAAAGAATCTGGTGCTCGCATGCAAATCAAATGAGCTAGATATGGAGTATATAGATATATAATATCTTGATACTGGGTGTGGTAATCACATGTGTGGAAGGAATGAGCTTTTCTAATATTTAGTTGAATTTATACATGAAGAAGTAAATTTTAGGAATAAATCCAAAATTTTCGTTATGGGTAAAGGTGACATTAGCATTAAATCCAAAAATGGTACAAATGTTACTATTGTTGATGTTTATTTTGTGCCAAGTCTTTATTAGAATTTATTGAGTATTAGCCAGCTTTCTAAAAAAGGACATAGAATTGATATCCAGAATGGAGTTTGCACAATCAAAGGCAAAAATGGCAAAATGATTACAACAGTGCAAATGATAAAGAATTGCATGTTTCCTCTCACCTTGCTAACAGGAATATTAATGAATCTTTCAACGATTTTGAAAGATGAAGAATGGTTGTGGCATCTTTAGTATGATCATATAAACTTTCGTGGGCTAAAACTGTTAGCTCAAAAAAATATGGTAATAGGCTTATCAATAATTAAAGTTCCTAATTGATAGTGTATAGGGTGTATTCTTGAAAACAACATAGAGACTCCTTTCTAGTTGGAAAAGCTAGAAGGGCTAAGTAACCTTTGGAGTTAGTACACACAGACATCTATGGCCTAGTTAAGGTAGAATCACTTGGACACAAAAGTACATTTTAATCTTTATGGATGATTTTATCAGAAAAACTTGGATATATTTTCTTATAGATAAATTAGAAGCCTTTGAAAAATTTAAAGAATTTAAGACTTTTGGAGAAAAAAAAGTGGTTATTATATAAAAATCTTGAGATCTGATAGAGAAAGAGAGTTCACTTTAAATGAATTTTCAAATTTCTTCAAAAGCCAAGGAATCCTATATTAGTTGATAGCCAGTTATACACCTTAGCAGAATGACATCGCTAAAAGAAAAAATAGAAGAAGTTTTGAAATGGCTAGGAGCTTATTGAAAGCTAAAACTTTGCTTAAACCTTTTTGGGTAGAAGTTGCTGCCTGTGTTGTATTTTTATTAAACAAGTGTCCTATAAAAAGTGTTCTTGGAAGAACCCTAGAAGAAGCTTGGAGTAGTAACAAGCTAGAAGTCTATTTCTTGCATGTATTTGGATGTCTCGCATATCCATATATTCTGGATAAGTGAAGAAAGAAATTAGATGACTGATAACACAAGATTTGACATAGTTAATTGGCCTCATACTTAGCATTGTAAGAGTTAAATTGTCATGTTTGCAGCTGA
>JANHAO010010177.1:0-17841 GCA_026873985.1 Saraca asoca
AAAGGCACAACAAATCTTCTCCTTCATTGTATAGTATTTAGTAGAAATAGAACAAACTACTATTTCTCAAGATCTTAAATATAAAAATGGTATTACAGGAAGTGTATGTACACATCCAAGTATGTAGGCTGTGATATTGTCCCGTTGAGGCACTATGTTGTCTAGTGGAAATCAACAATAAGTATGTAACTATGTTCTTGCTCATACTTGGCAATTATACTAAAATGAACATCATATGCCTATGCTGCTTCAGCAAATCCAACTCTCATATTCCCATAATCAAACACTGTGTGATAGCGACCCATGAAAATGTCCCCCAAAATCCTGCATTGGACAAGCAACATCTATGAGTTGAAGACTCGAGATAAGCATATTATTCTTCTGAAAATCCATTATACGGAAGATAGAGAGAATTTATCGGATGTCTATTTCTATTAATCATAAGTAGCAAAAGAGAAGAGATGTACCAGAGAGGTCCGCGAGGTGGAGCAACATCTAAAGCCCTAAATCCACTAATGCATTGTGCTGCAACTCCCCCACCCACTTTCAGGACATACTGATTTGTGAATCCACCATAAAATATTAAAACAAAATGAGCAAGTTTTGATTGAAACTAAAAGATTAAATGGTACAGACCAAAGTACTTCAACTGACATAATAATAGTTTAGACTTCGGAGACTAGACATTTCTTCTTTGGGCTAATGAATCCTTCATCTTATCCATTTATGAGCTATAGGAGAAGATACTTGGATTTATGGGAACTTCGTGACTAGAACTAATCATCTCAAAGCAACTCTTAAGTCACTAAGAAAACTAAAAGCGAAGATTTTGTTATATATCAAAGGCTACAATTTGGGAGCCATTATACCTGCTCTGGTGAAAGGTCAAACACTTTGCCCCCAATGGTGAATGAAATGTTAGGCATGGTAGATAGACTTCCACATTCAACTGCAGATTCTCCATTTGGACTGGGAAGTCGATCACAGAGCTGGGGATACAATCGAGGGAATGAGCTTGCTGCAAGCACATTAATTATCTTGAAAAGAAAAATGAATGTGAAGGATGGTTTACCTCGTTGACGTATTCTAGGATCTGAACTTCTGTCTTGTTTAGTCTTAGCTGCTTTTTAATCCATACCACTGCCATTTCACAAACAGTACAGACGGCATCATGCATACCATCAGATGTCCTCTCTATATTCTTGTCAACCACACTCTCAATGCCCATACTGCACAAACATAAAGTATTCAAGATTCTAGAGTAGCAACCAGTGACAATTTTATCACAGACTGAAAATTAAGTCATCCTGAAACGATCATTTGTCATTATAGGGTTAATTCTAACCTGACACTGTGAGTCCCGTCATAAGTGCAGAAGCCAATCTGGGAGCAGATCTGCTGTGGTAGTGCCTGTGAAACAGTAGATATATTAAAAGAATCAATTCATAACAGAAAATCTAGAGAAGAAGATTGGCATATTGAAAAACTAGACCAAAGAAAAGAATAGAAGGTAGGCATCAGCAAGCCTTGCACCAGTGTAAAACCTTCACATGAACATCAGGAAATAAACCATAAATACTCGAAAAAGGAAAATGTTAGAATTTTCCTAATTGGACTACCATAATTTAATTAAATCATATGTTATTGGATTAAATGAATATCACAACAAGTAATTATCATGAGTCAATTAGTTATGTGATCAAATTATTGGACCTGTATAACACCTAGGCCATTGATGGACTTCAGTAGTGTGAGCCTTGTCATTGGGTCAATGATTCTAGGTCAATTGGCACAATAAGGTTACAACAAAACAGGTCCCTGCTTATATCTTAAGAGTTGTAGTTATCCCATTCAGATTTCAAATACAAATTTCTCTTCCTTTTTTCTGCTAGGGTGATGCTTTGTAACATGATTCAATAGATCTGTTAATTTGATTATTTCAATTTATCCTATTATTTTAACTGAAAATGGATAATGATACCTCATTAATCAGCATATCTAGAATGGTTTTCCCATATTGTTCAGCCACTGCCTTGCATTGTTGGCTTACAACACCAGCTGCCCCAATTGCATGATTGATTTGAGCAATTACACCCTGTGAATGCAAAATACAATAGTTAGATTAATTGTGTATTACTGTCTTTTAGAAGCTTAATACAAAACCATCAACTCAGGCAATAATCAGAAATATCCTAAGACAGCTATTTGTTCCAGGAAATTGATTAAAGCTTGCGACAAGAGAACTCATTACTATTGGCACTCTAAATCAGCGAAACACAGTTGCATGCATTCGAATGGAAAATATTTTCCTAAGCCTGACGTGTTTGTTTTGATCTGTTGAATATACAACAAGGGATTTCTTTTCTTACTGTTGGACCGACTAAAAAAGAGGTTCCAGAATCAGCAATTGCTGAGCAACCAGTGAGACAAAATCCTGAAAAAAGGATACATGCATTGATCGCATGTCATTTTGTAAACATTAATTCCAAATAAAAAATAATCTCCACGCTCACGAATATAAAACCATGTCCACATAGATACCTGTTGTTTCACCACCAATGAGTACATCTCCCATATCAAACTGCATTTGAGGGTAAAATTTTAAGAAAACGAAAGATGGAATGTGAAAAAGAAAGAAGTTGTGGCAAAAGATGGAAGTTTTCATTTTGGATAACCTGCCAATAGCCCTTCCGGGTAACTGGAACATATGTGTGCTCACCCTTGTAATGATCTGAATCAACCCCACCAAATACAATCTCACCACCTTCCTTCCCATTTATGTTGCGATTTAACCAGAATGAGAAGACTGGTTCTTTTAAAAGATTTTGATTAAGCATATTATACCTTTGAGAATCATAAGAAATGGGAGGGCTTCAATTTAGAGAGAAGCATAGAAAACAACAGAACGATTCCACTTGATTCATATAAAAATGTTGTAGTCATGTAGTTGATGAGAATGGAAATGCAAAATTTCATCATGTAGGTTTCAAACTTCAATTTAATGATCCTCATCATGTTAATATTAAAGGTCCACCAACTTACCAGACAGGAGTAGCTTTCCCAACTGATATCTCTTGGAATCCGAGTCCAAGAATGCCATCAAATTTAGCTGCCAAAAATGTGATGCCAGATTCTCTAGTCGCCTCAATAAAATCCTAAAGCCAGGTAGGTATCAAAAAGACAGATTCACGAAAAGGAATACCTATAATGATGACTAATAAACTGCTCCTTTCAGAAAAACATACCTGGTTTTTAACAATCAAATCACCAAGTCTGATGTTGTCCTCGCTAAAGAAACCAGAAATTGCTCCAGTTCCATAATGGATCTCCGCAGATGTCCCTGCACCAAAAAGAAGACATATTCAAGTCATACTCCGTTAGACAAGTGAAACTGATCAGTATACGTGCGAAAATTTTCTGTATTAATTTGGTAGAAGATATTAATTGAATTATGCCAAGCATTAAGCTTCACATGTTTCAGTAAAATTGACATTTTGATACAAATTTTCTTAAGAAATGCATCTGCTCACACACACCGTTTTGTATAAAATTTCACATTTGAATGTATGAAGTGCCAGCTATCAAGTATAACATCAGCGAAAGGAATTGGTAATAAGTTTCGCTACTTCACAGTGGAAGACTTTGAAAAAATTACCACAAAAAGAACAGATAATAGTATAGTTCACTACTTTTATCATCGAAACTCTCGTCTTCTTTTTCGTCAGAAGACCCTGAACCATGGACCATCCTCTAATTATTGTCATTCATGTTAATTATTTGGTTATAAATCATAAGAACTAGGCTCATTGAATTATGAATGAGAAATGTACCATTTCTTCTGTAAGTATTGGACTGAATTGACTTGTATCTTGAGTGCAGATAACAAGCAACCTGCACAAACACACACAGATTCACATGCTTCTCTTATTCCACCAAATTGAAAAAACAGTAGCAGTAAAATTTTTTACCAAAAATATATAATCAGAGAAAGATTGTAAAGACTTACAGAAAAATAGCATTTAGCGGATGGCACCCAAAAGTTGGAACTTCCAGTGTCAAAAATTACGGTAAACTTCTGAGAAGGAGTCCCAATACCAATCTCACCAAAATACTGAGCATCCATGTAGTTCTTCAATCCAATAACACTTGTGTCATCAGAATTTCCATAACTACCATGAAGATGATACCTTCTAGCAGTGTCTCCCAATTTTACTCCTCCCTTAGAGCCAATATGCTTACTTAGCATATTGTTTTCATCTAATTTGTTCTTTTTCAATCTATCCCATCACTTGGTGCAGATAGCACCATAGGGTGCAGAAGTAACAGGAGAATAGCAACCAAAGAACAATATTTGGAAACCACTGTGAATTCTGTAGAATCAATTATGCAATTCTTTGTCAGGATCAATCTCAGAAGTAAGGAAAGAAATGGCATAATCTTTTCCAATTTGCTTGCTAAATGCTATTTCTGGCCAGTTAAAGGAAAAAAAGGTTGTTTCTGAAATTGGTTTTCCTTCATACTAACTGAAGGAAAATGAATTGATAACTATTTAATTAAGTATTTAATTAAACTCATGCTTGCTTTTATTACAAAGGAAATACAACAATTTAATAGAAATTTAAGTTTCGTATTAAGTTTTTCAGTTTGCATTTCTTTTCTTTTGTTTTCAACACACTTACAAACATATGCAAATTCATGAGACAAACTTACAAATTTGCAATAAAAAAACAAAGAAGCTCAGTCACTCACCAGAGAATTAGTAAGAGCTTAGCAAACCAGTAAATAACTGAAACAGCTTAGATAAAATGAAAGTAATAAAAAAGAAAAGAAAAAGAGAGAGCAATTTATGTTCTTGAAAACCTTGTAACTTTATAATGCTTCCTCAACTGAAGTTTGCTTTAAGATTCTCCATCTTCCCTCACACAAAGCAGCAGCTACCATTCATACTTTGGGGTTTGGATTGACCGTTCAGTCATACGACGAGTCTCCCATTAATTTGTTACACGAAGTTTAAATCGTACCGCCAACACCAACTCTCTCTTTTTAATTTTCTATTGGGCCTACAGCTTTGTTAATATCACTAAGGCCCAAACCAGTTGAAAATAAAAGCCCATAAAATTAGTCTTTCATTTTCTTTTCATTTTTGTTTGTTAAATTCTCTGATCACCTATACTAAATTCAGGAAACTCTACTGGAATAGCTAAGACCGACTTTAAATGCCTGCAACATTTCATTTTATTCCTGGTGCAACTAACCTTTGATTACAACCAAACAAAATAAGATTCAATAAATTAAAATTAAATAGATGAATAATTTTATACATAAATTAAATTTTTTTATGATTTCATATAAATATAAATGTTAAAACAGGAGTAATCACTTTATTACATTATTTAAATGATTTTGATTTCTCAATGATCTGAGTATAGTAAACGATAAACATTTGCGAGATGCATATAACCTTAACTTGTTATTTAATTTGAATTTTGTGATCATTTTTCTCACTATTTTATTAAATTTAAATTTACATACAATATTTTTATCACTAAACGAGTCTGAATAAATTTTTAAATTAGTAGGATGGTTTTCATAATTTTATTAATTTAAAATGAGTTGAAGAATATCTTTCTCTAAGAAAAAAGATTAAAAGAATCAATAACTTGTGAGATTTTCAAAAACAGAAGCTGAGATTATGGTTAATACCATTCACATGATACATCTGAGAGCTCACACGGAATTAGTGAATGAAAGTTTCTTTAGTTAACGTGCAAATCAAACTTTTATTGAATGATGATGGGCTGCTGGTGCATGGAGAAAGAGCACAGAATTATGATATCTTTGATGAACAACATAAGATATTAAGATATCAGTCAGAGGCATGGCAATGGTCAATTAGCCTGTGACAGTGAACTGACCATTGGCCACTCCAGAATCATAGCCTATTGACTTATTTGAGCTTTCAAAATTGCCAATGAAGGCATGCAAACTATAAATGATGAAGCCCACAAGCCACCATCAAAACACCAAGATTGTCTACTCATGGCAAAGCCTTTCTCTTGAATTACTTACCCCACTTGACTGGTTTCCAAAGCTAACCAGATGCAAATTTCAGCACATTAAACTTTTTTCTTTTGCAGACTCTACTGTTTTGTAATGTTTGGATTTTACTTGTTCAATTTATAACAACTCGATACCACCTAGTAATTAGAATTGATGATGTTAAAGTTTTAATTCCTAACATACTACAAAATTTTTAAGATAAATTAGTACGGTCTCTTTCAATGGTGAGCCATATATATAATTTTTTTTTTCTCTTACATAACCTAACATAAGTATTATTTTTATTGCTGGCCTTTTTTTTATATGTGTGTGCACTAAGTATTAATTAAACTCTTATTTTTAATGTTAAAACGCACTTTAGCAAATCACACTATTGTTAGTGGTGTGCAAATAAGTTTACATTAATATTCAAGATATCTTTGTTTCATTCAAGTCTAACTCAACCTTAATCATTTTGTTACTTTGTGTGTATAAATTTAATCCTTTTTAATAATAAATATCCAAGTCTGATCTTGTTTAATTCTAGTTTTAATATTTTAGTACATATAATAGAATTAAAACTTAATATTTATTATTATGTAAATATTATATTTAATATATATATATATATATAGAATACAAAATATGAGAGAAGTAATCGGTATATAGGCATATTAATTCTTGATAATTAAAAATTGTATTTATTATATATCTGAATATATAATATATAAATATGAAATAGAATTGGATTAGACTTCTGTGTTTTGAAATTTTCTATTCCAGTCCTTTTATAAAATAAATTTTAGAATCTTATTTAAAAACTTGGCATTCGGAGTTTTTCAATCCAAATCCTATTTTTTAGGACTGAATTCGGATCGAAAATCGAACAAAGCGGCATTTGTATACCTTTTATTATTAGCTAGTTTGATTTCTAGCTTGAAGCGGATGGACTGAATATCAATATTTTGTAGGGATCAATTTAGTTAATTGTATTATATTGTGTGTACGCCTAAGTACTTAACCATGTAATTTAATTTAATAAAATACAATTAGCTGTGAAGCTATGTTTCCCTTTTTCAGAAATATAAGAAATAAAAACAGAGAAATGAAAATTGAAAAAAAAAACACTGAAAAAATTTAAACTATTTTTAATTCCTTCATTTTAAAGAAGCAAATTTTCTATTCTCTCATCGTGTCTCTTACCTCCACTCCTACTTTATTTCATAAAAGAAATTAGATCTTATATCTTTTATTAAAAAATGTGATTTTTTTACATATATTTTTAAATATGTGAGAAGAATTATTCTTGACAAGTAAAACTTTTATCTCTCGAATTATTACTGATTATCTAAAAGGTTATTAGTTTAACCCAAACAAAGTTTAATCTGTGATACAAACTCCCTACTTTTTTTTTTTTTCTAATTGATGTAGGAAGGAGTGGGGGATCGAGTAATTATCTTTTCATAAGGAGGAGGAAAAATAATCACGTAAGTCCCAGGAAAATTAAACACAAAACTTCTAATTTTTTAAACTTTAAATTTAAAAACATGATTGATAATCATCCAAGAGCCCCATCATCAACCTCGGGAATTTTGTGTTAAGAGATCAAGTGTTAAAAGACAAAATTTTATTTCAATACATAGTAAAAATATTTAGATTATTTTTAAAAAATTTTAATTTTAATATTTTCATGCAAAATAATGTAATTTTATAATATATATATATATATAAAGATGATGAAATATTAAACAAAATTATCAAAGTTCATTTATAAAGGCTATAATACATAAATTATTTATATTTATATAAAAAAGTTTCAATGAAAATCTATAAATTTTGAAAAGGAAAATTATGTTAATAAAATTGTAAGTATAAATACAAACTTTTTTTTTAGACATGTATAAAATTTTATTGTAAAAATTTAGGATAATAAATTACAATATATAATAAGTGACAATTCAAGTGCAATTGTGTCACTTGTGTAATAAAAAAATGCAAGCAAAATTTTTTCTAAGATATAATACAATAAAAGATTTTTTTTTCTGCAGGAAAAAAAGGACAAAAAGAAATCAAATACGTAATATTAATACCTTTTAATCATATAAGAATTTTAAATCTTATACATTATATTTTTATTTTTATTTTTTTATAAAATTTACTTTTATAATATGAACACAAAAATTTTTTTCATTGTGATTAAATTTGTAAATATATTTTTAAAATTTTAAAAGAGTCTCGATATATATATATATTATATATTATATTATGTATATTCATGGGAAAGCACCGAGCTTGAGAAGGTCCGCCGCGGTCCCCCGACTCGCCCTACCGATGAGGCTCCCAGTTTTTGAATAATAATTGCTTGGTCCCTTTCTACTGGAGAAAAGAAATTGTACCTACAAAATTCAGCTTCGGGGGAAAAGGGTTTCACACGTTAGGCGGCCATGAAATGTGTCTTCATCACATGCATTAGCCGCCAATAGCACAGGATAAGACCAAGGTCATCTTTGATAGCCACCACCACTTGTTCAATATCATGTTTCCATTTTCTTGATAAATGGGCAATTAATATCCATTGATTTTCTAGCAAAAATTTCCATTCTTGGATTCTGAAATCGACCCCAGAAGAAGTGAATGCTCTCAATTAGTCCTCATAAAACCTGCCACTTAGGTCGTTGCCGGTCACTCATGTAGGCCAAAGACAGCTTGATGCTGTCACTCACACGCACCTACACCCTCTCTCTCTCTCTCTCCTCACAATCTTGTATTTCATGACAACATCATTCAACCACTCCCAGACGGTATTGTTGGCTCATTTTCCTTCACTGCTTACCGTCATCTGCTGCACGTAACTATTACGAGTTTTCTTCTTTCGTCTTCTATTTTATTATTTCTCTTTTGGATTCACCTTTTTCCAGAGAGAAAAATACAAAAGCAAGTTAATAAAGATGAAATATACAAGCATAAACAACTTTACAGCATATTCCGCATACAGACGTAAAAAAAGGTAGGGGCGAATTAACATACTTTCTCCTGTGTATATCCTTTTTCATTACATTGTCTGCAATACAAAATTTGAAACTACCGACTTAAAAAAAAAAAAACAAATCTATGTCTAGAAGTCTAGAACTCCTCTGAACCCAAATTAACAAAAATGAAAAATGGGATCGGCTCAATTATTTGATCCCAATAAAAGGGAAAAATAAAATTAATCTCAGGGAAAAAAAAAGAAAGGATCAATCAATAAAAAAAAAAAGAGTAGTGTCATCTAAGTCCCTGAGAAACTCGAATTGCTGATTTTATTGCTTCCATTGCTATTGTTGTTGCTGGTTGTTACATTGCCACTGTTATTGGTAGCCGCCTGCAGGTTGCCATTATTGTTGCTATTATTATTATTGTTGTTGTTATTATTATTATTAGGCTGAGCACCACCAATAATGGAAGTAATAGCCGCCGCTAACGCTGCCGTGAAGTGGGGGTCCGCCGCAATGGCAGCGGTGGCAGCACTAACGGTGTCAGCCAGCGGTGACGGCGCGGCCTGATCAGATTGGCTGCCTAATTGAGCAGCACCATCCACATCGTGAGACATTTGAAGACCAGAAAACTTGGATTGATTATAAAGTGCTTGGCCAAATATTTGAGGCAGCAAAGAGGCAGTTGAGTTGGCAAAATTCTGAGGGACGCTGGGTGGGAAGGGGATCTGGAATTGGGTTGGTGGTCTTGGGAATTGTAATGGGTTTGGGGACTGAGTTAAGTCCAAAGTGACGGTTGGGAATGGAGCTGAGGCTGAGATTGTGGCCATGCTTGAAGAGCAAGGGAGGAGTGTTCTTGTGAGGAAATTTGCGTTCATTAGTCCATCACTGCTTGACATTGATCCTGAAAGCAACATTCTTGCAGCCGACGAGGTTGTTTGTGCCATGGCCATGGCTGCCGGAGGCAAAGGGTGGCTGTGGTTGCCTTCATATGTTGTGATGAGGATTGATCGGTCCTCGGCACACCTTTGCACCTGTTTTTTAAGACAACAAAAGTTTGATAAGAAAACTTTCACTTAAATAGTATTTTTGAGAGAGTGACTTAAAGTTATTAAATTCACACATATAAAAAAATTAAGAATTTTGAATGTTACAAGGAAGACAAAACTTAAAAAGAGATGCAAAAGCTTTCAATCTTTTGGATTATTTGTCTTGGAATGTGCAAGAACAAAGTATGAGCCTTGAAACAAATCTGAAATGCTACTTAATTATTAACCTAGGGTAAATGAAGCCAAACCAACCAATATTTATAAGAATATTTAAATGAATAACTCTTAATTGAGAGGTTGAATATTTTCGCAGCAAGCTCATTGACTTGTTGATTTTAAAAAATAATTAAAAACTTATGATACAGTGGTAGAATTATATTAAAAATGAATAAAGAGTAATTTAATTATATTCAGTATATTTAAATTGTGTGCATTAAGTTAATTAGGAAAAAAAGATATTATATTTTATTGCATATTGGTATACTATTTTTCCTCCATTGATTGTTATGCTTCTTTCAAATTGACTCGATGCACAAAATCCAAATACACATGTAACCAAATCTTTCTCAATTTTTAAAAGTTCACAGTATTCTGCTGAACAGCAAAAAGACTCGGCCTTTTAATAGACATGTTTTTCTTAATTTTTACTAAATTTGTAAAAGGAGGACGGAAACACATTTTGCAATTATGTTGATAGCATTTGATAAAAGTTTCTAAGTAATTTCGCTGAAAATTGAATATGGTAAAAACTTTACCTGTTTTCTAACCGGGCAACCAGCAGCCATGGTGCACCGATAATAAGCACGAGGACATGGATTTCCTTTAGCCATCTTCTGTCCATACTTTCGCCATTGACATCCATCGCTGATCTGAGATCAATCATCAACAATTTTTTCATCAGCTTTAAAAAATTTCACAATCTTCTGTTCTCAGCAAACTATAAAGATCATCTATATCCACTGTTATATACCATACATACCATTGGTGCTTCAGATCGAGCTCTAACTGATACTCTTGCCTTCCTCATGGTGGCCTCAGAAGCTTGATCAACATTATTCTTTGGCGGACTCAATCTGGCCATTTTATTAGCAGCAAATCCTTGATCTGAAGGACTATCCTCTCTCTCACCTCCTCTACTAAGTTCTTTCTTCTCTTGATCAAAACCAAGGCCTTCATCATTCTTCCTGGCCCCAAATTCCTTGGAAGCCACTTCCGTGTTATTATTTCCCGGCGATCCCGATCGATCCCAGCTTCTTCCCACCGATGAAGAGAGCGATGGCTCATCGGCATCAGCATTAGTGGCCAAACCAAGATCCATAAACTGCCTTGGAACTAACGCTTTGCCATTCCTAGCCTGTTTCTTTGGTTCTAGTTTTTCATCAAACACCTCGTGTTCTTCGGCATCCTCGGCTTTCTGGTTCTGCGCCAAATTCATCATTTGCATCTGCAGGCTATGGAAATTGGCACTGACCTGTTCATACATTTGCCTTAACCGATGGTTCTCCGCCTTCACTCTCTCAAGCTCAGCTTGAAGGACAGCCAGCTGATCAAAGAATACACAGAATATGGGATATGAATGAATTCAAACTCAGTATTTTAGATTTCAAAAGCAAAAAACAGAAAAACCATGACAAAATTTAATTGAATTTTCTGTTTCATCTAATTTTCTTACCTCGTTCTTAGCTCTCCTGTCTTCTAAATTTGGCGATATGCCATCGTCCACCATGGATTGATCGCTGCTTGTGTTGGTAGTAAGAAGATTTAGACCAGTCTATAAAAGAAACAACAAAATCATAATAAGCATACCAGAACAACAATAAAAAGTAAAAACAACTATGAATTAAAATTTAGAAGCTACTCACGTTCACTTTGAAATCTAACAGAGTCGGAGCGGTAGAACGAAG
Source organism: Saraca asoca (assembly GCA_026873985.1). NCBI lineage: Eukaryota > Viridiplantae > Streptophyta > Magnoliopsida > Fabales > Fabaceae > Saraca > Saraca asoca. The sequence continues at coordinate 11,965 of JANHAO010010177.1, forward strand.
ACAATCTTGTTTATCAACAGCATCAGCAGGAGCGGAAACAACCTTGTCGTCATCATCGTCCCTGTTCTTTTTGTCGGAGAAGAAGTCCATTTCATCGATGATTATTCTTTTGTGGTTGTCGTTAGAAGAGTCTTGATGATCATGGTGACAGTTAAGGTTGACTTGGAATGGTATTGTGCTGGGTGGAGAAGACCTCTTGGTGCTCACAGTGGCATCCATGGCAGCAAAACTAAGCTTCGTGTCAAGGTTGTTGTTGTTGCTGCTGCCGATGATGTTGCTGTTGTGTTCTTCCGAAAAAGAGTTGAGAACGATTGGTTTGTGGAGGAAGAAACTCCCAATCAGATCTGAATCAATAGAGAGTCCACCTCCTCTGGCCATATATTTCTATAGAAATGAGAGAGCGATATGGAGACTCTGGAGAGAGGATGAAGTCTTTATAAATGGTGCAATGGACTCGGCAATAAAAGAGGAAGTTCGAGACTTGAGAAGAAGACCAAAAAATAAAGTGTATAGTGCTATGGTTGCAGGAGTGTCGTTTTGTATGTTGGCGTTGAATTAGATTTTGGATTTTACTTCCCACCTCAAGCTTCAATTATACACTTCTCTTAATTTTTTCTTCTTTTCCGAATTTTAAGAAATGTACCTTTGAAAAAGATATTATTTCCACGTTATTCTAACAATTGACTAGAAGATTAGCATCTTTAGAATGTGTTGGAGTCTTCTCGTCCTCAAATACGACACTTTATAAATTAATAAAAAATTATTTAATATATTTTTTTGTAAATAATTTAATGTAATTGAAAAACATATATACAACAATTTTCACGACATTCATCAATTAATTTTGATGATTTAATATCATAACAAACTTTGCTATTCTTTCGAAGCAAAGTGCTTCATTCCTTTCCCACCAAAAGAAAAAGGTGCTTTATTAATTCCTTCTTTTAATTCTAGATGTGTTAATTGAATAAATACTAGTTGGCATCTTTAGTACTATATATAGTTACATTTGTTGCTGTATTTCAGTATTCCAAGCATCCTGCAATGGTGAGTTCAAATTCGTTTGAATACATATGTTCATTGATTTATCATTTCTTTGATCATAAAAGAAAAAAAAAAAAGAAAGAAATGTCAATGTAAGAGAATTGCACGCAATCATTTAATTAAAATTAATTTATTATTGATAAATGAATTTAAATTTAATTTATTACCAAAAATTAAAAAGATACCATATTATTAAAAATATTAATAATTAATAATTTTTATTAATAATAAAAACTATTCTAATAATCTTTTAATAACATAATAATACATATATCGGTGATAATATAAAATTGATTTACATTAATTTTAATAGTTAATGAAATTTAAATCGTTGATAAAATTTACTAACTATTTTTATGTTTCAATGATACGACGTGTTGTTATTCATGGTGTGAAATGCTTTACTGTAAAAATGATCAAATTTTGCCTGTATTAAAAATCCATGTTTTTACCTTTAAATTCAGGATCCTCATGTAAAATACAATTTTGTTTTTATTTTCCTTTAATTAAATACTTCATATTTTAAATTTAATATGATTTTTTTACAATAATTTTTTAGGGTAAGGAAATTTGAGATATTCTTAATGTGTATAATGAATTACATTAAATCACTTAAAATATTTTTCAAATAAAAAATGAACTAGCTTTGAATTGCTAATGGAATAATTTTTAAAATTATTTATTTATTAATACATGACTCAAATAATTAATAATTTAAATATAACATTAATAAATTAATATAAAATAAATTAATAATCTTAATTAAATAATATTTTTTTACTAAGACTGAAATAATTCATTAAATTTATAAGATAATAGATTTAAAAAAAAACATACACTTAATATATAAATTAATAATCTTCTTATACATCAAAATTATATATATATATATATTAAATTTATAAGGATTTTATAAAATATAACTCCAATATTACTTGTTTTCTCTTAAAATTAATATCTTTTTCTATCTCATCTCTAACTTTTTCTTAGTACATTAAAAAGTTCTAACGAAGAATTATTGTATTACAAAAAAAAAATTATATAATATGATTATTACTTAAAACGCATCTTTGCATAAAATAAATTATAATATAAAACTATCATCTTTAACTTCATTTTCTTTATTATTTTGGATAACGTTACCAATATTCATGAACTTATTTTAATTAAATAAATGTATAGAAGAATGATAATTTATAATTTAATAATTGTATAATATAAAGTTCAATGTATCCCAACAACCATAAAATTCAATGTTTTGGAAAAAAAAAAGCCTTAATAAATTAATTTTTATTAATTAGTGTATGAATTAATAAATTACTAATTTATCAATTAAATAATATCTTAATTAATTATTAAATTTTTATGGTCCCATGATATTAATTTATAAAATTTTACTAGTACATTTTATTTAAAAAAAAATCTTAAATGTTTCAATTATAATATATATTTAAATTTTTATTTAATAAATATAAATTAATTATAAATTGATTAATTTTATGAGAATAGTATATATCACAAATCTAATTTTTTATTTTTAAAATATTAAAAATTATAAAAATTGATAATTGAATTTGATTTATTTGATGGAGTAACATCCCGCGTTATGGTTGAATTGTACAAAATTCTCCGGAAAGATTGACGCGTTCCAAAATTGACCACCCCTATTGGCCCGGCGCTCAAAGCTCGTGAGAGAGAAAGTGCAGTCTGAGTCAACGGTTTCGATGCAAGGCAAGTGTAAGTGGACCCCACAAATTGATGCTAAGGTGTGGGACTCGGGATCCCTCAACTTTGACTTGACACGTAGGGGACTGATCGGTTCAGTTCGGACCGATGGTAATGGGTTGACCCCGTCTGCTCTCAAGTCTAATGGACCAAATCGCTTGCTTTTTTATTTTATTTTTCTAATTTCATATTCTTGTGTTTGTTAATTATAATTATTACGTTAGTTTGTTAATTAAAGCCATATTTGTTGGTATTTTGGTGTAATTTGTGTCCCCAAGTGTTAGTTAGACTTTTCTCTTTTTCTGTTTTGGCTAAATTTGGTCTTTGTTTCCTATAATCTATAAACTAAATTATTGACTAACCACAGGATTAATTTTCAAAATTGCATCATTTAAAGCATACTTAGTCTTTTGATGACTCAACTCTTGTTTTTTGAACATGGCCTGAGATAAGTTGAATTTCGCTAATTCATCGATTTCATTGACTCAAAACAGAAAAACTTAGATTCATGACAAAATGCAGTTATGGTTCTCTAAATAGCCCAAAAGTAATTATGTTGTTTTATTTTTAGTCAAACCATCTTATAATTTCTATTGTATTTAATTTTTTATTTATAATTGAAATTAAATTAAATTCATCATAAATATAAATTAATTTTATATTATCATCAACTTATATATTACCACATTATTAAAAAAAGATTAAAATCTTTTTAAAATCTTTTTATTATGGATAAAAATTTTGAATTAGTTTTTTTAATAATACGACACGTTTTTATTTAACAATAATATAAAATATTTTACATGAATTTAAATTTAATCTCTTCATATTTTCTATTGTACTTTTATTGGAGATGAATGAGTAGTTGATAATAAACATATTGATATAGTTGAATTGGGTATTAACATCTTCAAGTTCTAACTTAATTCGTTTAACAAGTTGATTTCAAACTCAATTTGTTTACTTCACTTATTCTTTTTCTTTAAATAAATAAATTCAATCAAAATATAAATAATTTTTATCTATAATTACAAAAATATTTATATCTTCAATTTTTCATAATTTAAAATTTCATTTAAAGGTAATTTATCATTTTATGTTTAGATTTTTCACATTATTAGATTTGTGTAAATCATGAAGCCATTTAACAAATCATTATACTAAAATTTTAATTAGTTTTTAGCTGATTTGAGAAATTTTAGCTATTTGACTAAATCAATCAAATAACTATTTAAGTTAGTTTTTTCCTCTTCAAAAAGCTAATTTCAAAAGATTATTAAATCCAATTTTTTCAATTAGCTATTAACATTTAGGGTGCAAAAAGACATTGTTATCCTAATTAATTCAATTTTTGACACCCTTATTCTTAATATACAAAAAAATCTTATAAAATATATACATAAAATATATTTTATAATAAATATTTTTCTAATTTATTCATATGCATTAAATATATTATTTGATCATTTGCCTATTTTCTCTCATTATTAACTTATAAGAAATAATAATATAAATATTAATAATAATAACAACTAGTAATAATAATAATAATAATCTTATTTTTATCTAAAATTATCTATTTTTTATTAAAAATTTATAATGAATTATAACTATTTATTTCTTAAAAGAAAATATAATAAATAATATATTATAATTAATTAATTATTTCTTAAAAATTTAATAAATAATAAATTATAATTAATTTTTTAGAAAACAAATATGATAAATAATATTTTAAAATTTGAAATATTATTAAAATAAAATAATAGTCAATAAAATACTTTCATATCCTTACATATTATTTTATATCTAAACAACTAATATTAAACAGTTAATTTTACTAAACATCTTTATCTAAATAATTAATGTTATTAAGCAGTCAAATTAGTTAATACAATCAACTATCATCTAATCGCTAATATAATTAGCTTATTATCAAATAGGACCATTATAGATTTTTATATCAAGATATTATATATAATTGTATTTTTAACTATTATTTTTAAATGAACTGTTTATAAACTAAACAAGTTGAGCTTCAAAATTCTTAAGTTTGATTAGTTTATTAATCAAACTTAATTTTATATTTAAATTTATTTTCTTAATTAAATTAAATCCAGTCTTTACAAGTTAAACTTGAATAATTAACAAATAATTCAACTGATTTATACCCCTTACGTCGTACGCTATAGCTTTTGGTGTATCAATATAAAGAGTATTTTTAGCAACAAACATCTATGACAAAATATAGGATATCTAAAATTGAAAGAGTCAAATGCCTATAGACAACAAACTAAAGATGGGGCTTAGTTATTATGTGAAAAAACAAATGAGACGAAGTAATGATAACAAATTTCAGTGAATTAAAGCCATAGGATGAAGTCACTGCTTATGAAAGGCATTTTGCCTCAGTTTAATGCAATTTCAAAATTTTCTTAGAAGAAAAGAAAAATCAGATCAGATAACGAAAATATATAAATATTAAAATTGAATTAATTATTGAAAATAATCACTTGTGTAACTAACTTAATTTTCGATGATGTTATATATTGGATGCACTGCAAAATTACCCTGAATTCCCAAGGCAATCTTTTGCTAACATGTAAAATGCTACATTACTCCAATGACTCGAAGCATGTTACACACATTAAAACTTATTCAGAGCTCATTTCGGGGACGCCCTTCGGATGATTTTTCATTTTCTGTAGCCTCTTCAAGAAATAGAGAAGATTATATACTTTATACTTATTAATTAAAGCACCGTGAAATTAATCAGAACTTCCTGATTTAATGATTATTATGTATATAAAGATTTAAAAGTTATAGAATTGTATTCAATTTCTATCTAAATTTATTAGGTGAATTTTCTCTTGTTTATATATTCCTCCCTTCCTTAAATTAATGATCTCGTACGTGATACAATTTAAAAAAAAAAAAGGAATCTTAAAAAAGATTGTAACATTAATTAACTTTGCAAATTGTCTAATATAGAATCTTATAAATGGTCAAACCATTGCTTTCTAGTAAGTTTTAACAGAGTAATTGTGATAAATTTCACGTCCAATGTCTTGAAAATTTGGAGTATATTCATTTATTGAGGGATTGGGC